>CM076583.1:1019327729-1019565034 GCA_034641835.2 Pinus albicaulis
GGAGAGCTGGTTTCTGAGTGTTGGAGATATGCCTTCACTTTGAGGTCCATTGGAGGAGATATACACATTGTATATTTCTGATCTGATCTGCATCTTTCTAAATACTTCAGGATTTCTAAATATTTCTACAGATCTACATTCTTAGATCTCAGATCTATTGCTTATCCTTGGTGTAATGCTCAAAACCCCAAGGGGATCTGAAAGAGGAGCCTTTCTAGTGCTTGGATCTATTATGGATCTAACCTTTTATGCACAGATCTGCTCTAGATATGACATGTAACCAATAGCAGTTTGCAGCCTAATAAAATAATGTTGTCAAGGCAGTTTCAGTCCATCCATGTGGTTGTAACACCTCTTATGAGGGAATTTCTTCTATTATGTCTTGTATTTACAACTATGTATCTTATGGGCCTCATTCTACATCTATATTGCTACTGTAAATACTATTGAAGAACATTTTATTAGCCTTCTACTACTGCTCAGTTAAAACTGCGTTATTTTTCTGCATTATTGTTTGCATATTGTTGCAGTCCCATTCTTGGGCATTTTTCACCCATACAAGGTGTGGGAGACTTGTTTACCTCACCTAAAATGATTTTTTTCTGATAACCTCTTGGATTTAGATGTCAGATTGTCAGATCTAAGGGATCCAAGGGTTGATTTTAACTTCTGTAGCATCCATTTCTAAAAAATGTGTTTTTCAGACATGCATTGCTGACGGTCCCAATTTGGAGATATTACAATTTGCAAGTGTAGTCAACACACAAGACAACAAATATTATTGAAATATATATGAAGGAAATTCCTAGGCTTCGTGGAGAGCTTAAAGAAACTATTTTAGGTAAGAATTGCAAGTTTACATCAAATTTTTGGAAAGATTAGTCCAAGGGATTTAAATCCAATCTCAACCATTTAGGAGCGACGTGCATAAACGCGTGCAGACCGTGACCCCGGTGACCCGCGTGCGGAAACGCGTTCAGGGTGCCGAGGGCGTCTGTGACCCGAGTGACCCACTCGAACCAGAATTCGCGCAGACTTCAGAAACATGTTCCGAAAGGGAATTTTGGGGTTCCTTTGGATTTTTTGCACTGTTGGGAAGCTGTTAAGGCTAGACCCAGGTACAAGCACATTTGGCAAGAAGCATAAATGGTTTATGGGGGCTTAGCTGTATAGTTATTGCATATTGTACATATTTATTGAAGCATAATACTGGGCAGACTTATTAACGGGATTTTCCCCTCCCTTGAATGTATGGGCGTTCATGTGGTTTGATATTGATGTTTATTGCTGTTTTATTTCTGCACAGGAGCACTTTGGAAGATTAATTAAACAAGTGTTGAGTTAGGCGTAGTCTACTTATTGAGTATTTGAAAAGAGAAAAATAAGGTAGTGCCGCACCCGTCTATAGAGCGGTTCGGAGACTACCACAGGTATAAGGGCGTGACAGTTGGTATCAGAGCTACATTTTTGTGGCTTTTTTATTATTATTATTGAGCAGGGATACCGTTGCAGCGTTGCAGGTGGTATTGAAGCTTGATGGATGAGTTTGTTTCATCGGAAATGAACTTCAAAGAAATTAAAGAGAAGTCGAAGGAAGTGGAAAAGGAGTTTGATGAGGCGAGTCGGACCATTGATACATTGTGCAAGAGGAGGACATCTGGCATGAGAAAAGATGAAATGTTTCGACTTATGAAGAAAGTGAGAATTCTCCGAGTAGAAATGGACAAGGTGGAAGAAGAGCGAAGGAAGTTAATTGATAAGCTTCTCAAGCTTAGAGACCTTGGAAATATGAAGCATGGTGGCATGAAGCCCACTGTGGCCGAACCAAAGGATGTTGTAGATGTGATTGAAGTCAAGGAAGAAGTTGATGAACAAGTTGGACCAGGACCAAGCACATTACAAGCATTGATGGTGGACGATTCTCACAAGGATGTTGCAGATGTGGTAGAAGTCGAGGACGAACTTGATGAACAGGTTGGACCAGGGCCAAGCACATCGCAAGCATCCGTGATGGATGATTCTGGGGAGGATGTTGAGGATGCGGATATGATCGAGGAAGAACTCGTGGAACAAGTTGAACCTGGACCAAGCACATTGCAGGCATTGGGGGATGAACCACATGAAAATTTTGCAGAAGTGACAATGATCGAGGAGGAACTTTATGAGCAGGCGGTACCAGGATCGGAAGCATTGTAGACATTGATGAGGACGGAGGACACTCGCTTAGGGATTCTTCATGAAGACATGGCTCGTGTTTCAATTGAGCATCTGGGAGATGGACCGTATGCAGGGATGGGAAAGAAGATGACGTCTTTTCCAATACCATGGAGGACCTTTCCTCGTGTTGTGGATGATTTTGTCACCCTCCTAGAGACAGCCTAGAGTTGCCATAGAACAGTGCCTAGGACATCTTAATATAGCAAGGAGTCCTTTATATTTTGGGTTGTCAGTCCAAGGGACTCACTTACTATCTCTTGTTTTAAACAAGGAAATTGAAAATAGATTGAATTGGTCCCAATTCTCTTTCAGTGGCTGATACACAGATAGGAATAAATTAAAGACATCAGGTAACACTTCAGCATGATAGTATCAGACAGCTAAGAGACCTTTTTAATGTAAAGAGGGCCGATTCAAGTAATATATTACAGAAATCAGATATCGAGAAGTGCGGGCAGGAAGGAAACATGAGAAGATATTATTGACAAAAGGGCGCATCAATTTACGAATCCTTAAGCCATTAATATAGTAGAAATTATGAAATGAGTGAACATGGAACAGTATATCACTTCTAGGCCTATTTAAAGCGCTTGACTAATTCCAGAAAGGGCACCACTTAAGATGAATCCTTACTGCAAACTAGTGAGCCACTCGCATTCTAGAACATGATACAAGAAGAAAGTTTGCATGAAAAGGATGATGTATTAACATATAAGAGAAATTACATACTGCAATATACCAAAGACCAGAATCCTCAATACAGTCATAACCCCTCCTCACTGAGACCCAATGGGCTCTGAAACTTCATACAGGAATGTCACAAGATGAATACAATAGTCTTCTCGCTGCACAGCTTGCTTACAGAAATCTGGAACCCTAATAATGTCTTCTTTTTTGATATTTATAGAGAGAAGAGAAACTTCTGGAGGGAGAGGTAGGTATCCACACTTATTGCTCTAACTTGAAAAAGAAAGGCGAGGAACCTTCACGCCTTCATCATGAATGACTAGCTATAAATGAATATACCTAACATCCTGTATACAGAAATTAATGCCGGGAGATAAAAATCTCCTTATGTACAAAACGAAAATAATAAAATATATACATCGGGATGCTTTTAGCTGAAGAAAAATCTGATGCCGTGAGGGGCCTGAGCTGGCCTGCAACTCTGGTACTGTACTCTTGGCCTTCGAGCTCAGAATTTGAATCCTGAATCTTAAATGCGGGGCGAAATTCTCTGGAGGGTTCTGTGACTCTCTGTCTGTGTTTTCTTTAATAACAGTCATTTCATGTACCGGCATCAGCTCTTTTTATTTAATTTCGCCCCCCGGAGATCATCTTCTGGTATGTTCTTGATCCTCTGAGATGGAGGCAACAGATTGATATGCCCCCTTATGCTTGATTTGAAAACCTGCAAAACCCTGAAAATGTTAGAAAAACCCGACTAGGATGTAGGTGGAGGGTGATGGAAGTGGGAATGGATGAGACGACGCAATCACAGGTCTAAAACGGGAACATACAGGGAGGCGGGAGCAGACAATGGAGGTTTTTTTACAAAAAGAACGAAATGTCGCACAGAAGGGTCGAGAGGAAAAACTAACGGCAAATGCGAATAAAACCCATATTTATATATATATATATATATATAAGCGCGGAGGGATGTACGGAGGGGAGGCACGTAGGTTAACAAGGGCAAATGGGAGACGACGTGGCGAGTGGACTGAGGGGCGGAGGGACACAACGGTGACATGGTGACGTGTCATGCAATACGGTGGGGGAAAAATAGCGAGCGAGCAACTTATGAGAAAGTCCACCGTCAGATCGGGTTTGACAGATCCAACGGCCCCAACAAATTCCGCTACCCGGCCACGGAATGATCTTTATCGCGCGGGAGGAAAGTGGTTTCCCCGCCGTACTGAGGACACGCGGCACCACACCTGTGGAATCGCTAGCCCCGCGGTAAATACCGCCAGCCGACAAAAGTGGTGCGGGGAAAACCACCGGTTTTGTTGTGCGCCAGGGCCGTATGTGGGGTCCTCGTTCCTGAACGATCACCGCGCCGTTGATTGAACATTGATCGGATGGCTGTGACGGCGCCCGGGATTTGAATGATAAGCCCTCATTTCTCCTAGCCCGTGGTCCTGTAGCTCGGGTCACATGAACATCAAAGCGGGAGGAGCTAAGGTTTAAGGGGCTTCGGCCCGATAAATAAAATATGCATTTTAAACGTTGTAGAGCAGATTTTATGGCAGGGATGACAGAATTAAACGGGGCCCAGGGGTTTTATTCATTAAAACACTAGAAATGGATTTTGAAGAAGGTGGTGGCCGAATTTTAAATAGGGAAAGGAGATGTGCACAACACTGGCTCCATTTGGGGACGGCATGCTCGTCCTCGGGCATGTCGAGAACACGTAGACCATTCAAAACTTGCATTCCGCTGTTAAATTTCTGCTACGCTTTCTTTTCAGGTAACTATCAGCATCCCCCTTTTTTCCCTTATAGAAGTTAGGAACCAAAAACAACTTATGTACAGTATATACAGTGGAGTGTTTCCGAATTAGGTCAGAATTGAAAATACGGCTTGAGGAATTGGCCGTTCACGGGGGCATCCAACAATTCACCCTGCAGATTTTCTAAATAGAAAGTGTTGTTACCTCCCAGCTTGACTATTTTGAACGGCCCGAACCATAATGGATCGAATTTAGCATGCTTTCCCTTTTCTGCTCTGCGAACATCCCATCTGAGGACCAGGTCTCCAATTTGGAAATTTCTGTCCTTCGCGTGCTGATCAAAGATCTTCTTCATTTTTTCCTGGTATTCTATCAGTCTCTGGTCTACCTGGTTTCTCGTCTCCTCCAATTCTACCAACTGATAAATTCTCCTAATCATCTCGTCTGGTTCCTCTTGGTTTTCCTGCATGAAACGTGCTACTGGCAGTGCCAATTGCACAGGAAACACTGCGGCCCGCCCATACACTAGCTCATATGGAGACTTGCCTGTTGCTCTTTTGCTTGTTATCCTATTTTCCCACAGAGCAAACTTTAACTGAGAATCCCAGTTCTTCTGATTTTCAGCTATTGTTTTCTTGGGGGCCCTCACCAGGGTTTTATTGGATGATTCTGCTAAACCGTTCCCCTGGGGATAATACACTGTGGAATGAGTTAACACAATATTATATCTTTGGCAGAAATTTACAAATCTGGCAGACTTAAAAGCTTGAGCATTATCAGTTACAATTCTTGCAGGACAGCCAAACCTAGATATGATATTGTCTTCTAAAAAATTCATGATTACAGCATCTGTAGCCTTTCTTGTAGGTATGGCTTCCACCCATTTAGTAAAATAATCTGTAGCTGTCAGTATCCATTTATGTTGGCCACTTGATGGGGGGTGTATTTCTCCTATAAAGTCTAATCCCCATTTCTGGAAGGGTTCATTTACATGAACAGGAATCAAGGGCAAAGATGCTAACTTCTGTCTTTCTGCAAATCTTTGGCATTTGTCACATGTTCTGACCCAAGTGAAGGTATCTGAATATAATTTTGGCCAGTAGAAACCAGCCTTCAAGATTTTATTGGTAGTATCTCTCTAGCTGTAGTGTCCTCCACATATTCCTTCATGGAATTCTGTCATTATATTTTGCACTTCATTTTCTGTGAGACATAACAGCAATATACCCAAAGGGTCTCTCCAATACAGCTGTCCATTGGCAATGACATACTTCTGAGATCTCATCCTTACAGCTCTGTATGCTACCTTATCACATCCTGAAGGACAGCTAAGTGTCAACAGGTATTCCACTATTTGCTTATACCATGGACTAGTCAGATACTTCACATGTACCTTTTGTGTGGCCATTTCTAGTCCATGTTGCTCCTCTTCTTTTTCTGATTCTTCATTTGCCATCATGGCTAAATTAATGCCCAGAGCTTGATGATTAGATTTAGATAACATCTTGGCAAGTCCCTGTCCTTTGATCAATTTAGTAGGCTTTATGTCTAGATCATATTCCTGGATTTTTGCAATCCATCTTCCCCTTCTGCCTTCACTGTCCCCCTGAACTAGAATTTCTTTTACAGCTGCTGTGGGAACGTAAGCAGTAATATGGGATTGCAAAATATAAACTCTGAAAGCTTTAAGGGACTTTACCAGGGCATATGCCTGCTTCTCCAGTATATTGTATTTTAGTTCAGCATCATACAAAACCTGACTGAAGAAAGCTATGGGCTGTTCATATCCTTCTTCATTCTTCTGCAGTAACACTCCAGCAACTGTATGAGGTGAAGCAAATGAAAATACTATAAATGGCTTGCTATAATCCGGCCCTGCTAACACAGGAGCTTCGGCAAATGCTTGTTTAATTCTTGTAAATGCATCTCTAGACTCTTGGGACCACTTAACTTCACTGTCCTTTTTCAACATATTGGTAATGTGCCTAACTATCTCTGCATAGTTAGGAATGAATCTCCTTAAAAAGTTTATTCGACCCAAGAACACCTGTACTTCTTTCTTATTTCTTGGTAGAGAAATGCTATTTATTACTTCGACTCTCTTAGGATCAATTTTTACACCATCCTTAGTCACAATATGTCCTAAGAGTTTCCCTTCGTCTAAAGCAAATAGAGATTTTTGAGGATTAAGAGAAAGGCCGTACCTTCTGCATTTTTCAAAAGTTCTTCTTAAATGCCCAATATGCTCATCATCATTCTTTGAGAACACCGTGATATCATCGAGATATACTACTAGGAACTTGTCCTATTCTCCCACAAAGGCTATATCCATTGCCCTTTGAAAAGTGGCACCTGCATTAATCAGTCCAAATGGCATCCTTGCATACATAAAGGTTCCCCATGGCGTGGTGAACGCAGTCTTCTTCTGATCTTCTGGGAAAACAGCTACCTGATTGTAGCCTGAAAATCCATCCATCATTGACATTCTGGATGCTCCCACCACCTTCTGCAAAATATGATCCATTTTAGGCAATGGATAGTTGTCTTTGAGAGATGCTCTATTCAAATTTCTGAAGTCTACACATAGCCTGATTTCTCCATTCTTCTTTCTGACAGGAACAAGATTCGATATCCATTTTGAGTACCTCAAGGGTACGATTATTTTGGCCTTCAACAATTTTCTAATTTCTTTCTCAATTGTGGGAAGAAGCAGAGGGTTAATTTGCCTGAGCTTCTGTTTGTATGGCTTTGCATCTTCCCTGAGTGGGATCTTGTGCTGTATGATATTTACATCAAAAATTTTTAGGTCCTCATAGGACCAAGCAAAAATATCTTTATAAGACTGAAATAACTTCAAATACTTTTCTTTATATTCTTCTGAGATTCTTTTAGATAATCTAACAACCTTGGGATCAACAGCAGTACCCAGGTTTAAATCTCTCATTTGATCTTCTTCTACTGCTTTGTTTGGCTGCATGGGAACATCATTCTTGTTGAATAGTCTTTCTAGAGGTACTAGTCCTCTAGGGATGACATTTCCTTTTAACTGCAATACTCTGTTTCCTGCTATATTCTCTTCCCATTTACCTTCAGCAATATTTTCAGCTTCTTCCTCCTCATCATCATCAATTTCCATACCTGTGAATTCTCCCACTATCTCCATGAATCTTTTCATTTGTTCGTCATCTTCGAAGACCTGCCAATGCTTTATATTGTCTGGGATAGATGGTCTGTAGCGTACCTCTACTTCATATCTTAACAATGAGTTCTGAGGAGGTCGGAACGTACTAGCAGCCACAGCAAGAGAGTCTGCTATTCTGTTATGCTCCCGGGGCATGAACTGTATGTTAAATGCTAAGAAGAAATTTTCTATCATGTCCCATACTTCGTTTCTATATGCTCTGAGCCGAGGATGCTTAGTTTGGCATTCATTCTTAATCTGTCTCACTACTAGCTCAGAGTCTCCAAACACTTTCAGACATTTAATGCCCATGTTTCTAGCTGTCTGTAGGCCCAATAACAAAGCTTCGTACTCAGCTACATTGTTTGTAGCTTCATATTCTAATTTGAAAGACAGCGGCACCCACCTTCCTGTAGGGGAGATTAAAAATACCCCAGCCCCATTACCTTCTCTGGAATTTGCTCCGTCGAAATGCAAAGTCCATACTTCTGATTTCTGGCCTTTCTTGGATTGCTCGGCTTGGAATTGACCAGAGGGGGACTCACGTGCATAGTCTTGACTCTCTTCTAACACAAAACATGAGAAGTCACCCTCTTTATTATAAACTGGAGAGTTGTCTGAACAATCAGTAGTGGTCACCATTTTAACAAATCTGGTCTCCCTATACAGCCTCCTCTCCTGACCACCAAAGACTGGGACAGTGGCATATGTTAAGTCGAGTTTAATCGATCCCCCAATATTAGTACCCCAGGACCTTGACAACAGCATGCCAAAGCGAGCTGGGATATTAGCGACCACAATATCCATGACCACACTTTTTGCTGGGATTTGAGCTAGATTGACCACTAAATATTTAATCATTCCCAAGCATTTAACCCTTTTAGAATCAAATGAATATAGATCTTTATATGGTCTTGTAATTTGCAGCCCTAGTTGCTCCACGATGTACAGAGGCATAAGATTGTGGGAGGCTCCAGAATCTAGCATACAATTATGAAGCAGCAGGTCATGAATGACTAAGGACACATAAAAGGGAGGAGTTGAAGGGTATATCTCCTCAACGTGTGGGCCAAAGACTACCATAGGTATTTCTTCTTGAATATTTAGACTATCAGGTACAATTTGTGGTTCAGGAATAGGCATGAAAGAGGTGACCTGAGACTGATATACAGGCTGTTTCAACAATTCAGTCAGAGGAACAGGAATCTTAATCTTTTCGAGCTCTTTTTGCAGATTAAAAGCAGATGTGGGCTTTTCTATTATTACTTCTTTTGACTCCTTATTCTCAACTGAGGACTTGACTTCTTGGGACACTGGCTCAGCATTAGAAGGACTGCCTACTTTTGAAGAGGAAGGAAATTGATCATTTGACTGCAAGGGGGTATTTAGGAAATTCTTACCTTTTTCAACATTCTTTTTGGTTGCTGACTCCTTCTGAGCAGATGCTTCTTTCTGAGGTATTTCTTCCTCTTGCTCCTGAGTTCTGGTCCTCTTCCTTGAGGATCTGCGGTCATATCTAACGTTGAATTGGGCTTCCATGAAATCAGCAAACTGCTTGCAGTAATGGTCAATCTCAGCTTCTTCATCTTCTGCTTGCACTGGGCACTCCATATCATCATTATTTGAAAAGGCCAGATTCGAATCTTCTAACCCATAAGCTGCATTTCCAGTGGAGTCATCTGTTGGTCCTTCCAGGTACAAGGGGTGAGGTACCTGATCTTGCTGCTCTCTTGTCTCTCTTGGTAGTATTTGCAATGGAGGCTTTCTATACTGAGGATTATATCCTCTGTTTGGAGCATTGTAATAGTTTTTAGGAGCTGCATTTTTGGCTTCCAGTTCCATCTTGACCATCTTCTTTATCATCTTACTTATTTCATCCATTTTTTCTGAATCCTTTTCTTGATTAGAGGTAGAAACCTCTTCTTTGCCTTTTCTTCTGGCATCTGGTTCAATTTTCCCTTTTAACTTTCCTGTGGAGGCAAAGTTCGCTTCTAGTTCCAGGGCATCTGCTTGTGCATCATCTAAATTGGCAGGCTTTCTTTCTCTTAAGGAGAATCCAAAGTCAAAATCAAAGGCTGCTATGAAAACTATCTTGGCAGCAGCTTCATTTGGCTTCATTTCTGGGGGCAAGCTTAGATATAACTTGTTGAATATTTTGATGAATTCTGATACCCCTTCATTCTGTTTCTTCTTGATGGTATTTAGCTCAGTAAGGCACATTCCAAAATCCTTCTTTTCTCCCCACTTCCTGAGGAAAACGTTTTCCATCTGATCCCAGGTTGTCACAGAACGATTACCCAATGTTTTAAACCATTTTCTAGCTTCACCTTCTAAAGACTGCACAAATAATCTCAAAACCACATCCAGGTGTTCAACATTCAAATTTTCTGCAAAAGAGCAGAAGGTCTCGAGATGTTTCTGAGCATCCACATCGTTTTCACCATTGAACCTTGGCAGAATATTCAGATAATCCTGTGGCATATCGTTCAACACTTGGGGTAAGGCCAGAGGAGCGTATTTGTTCAGGAGAAAAGCAGGAACATTGGCCATTGGAGGCGGTGGGGGTTGCACAACAATCTGAGAAACAAAAGAAGGGAGAGGGGTAGGGGGTAGCGGAGTGTGAATGACAATGGGAATATATTGGATCGAGGTCTGAGGTGTGGACGGGAATAGTTCTCGGTTGACGGGAGCTACTTGAGTGACTTCTTTAATTTCCTCAGCCTCGGGAACAGAATAAGGTTCTTCCCCAAATAAAGTATTTCCCCTACGTGGGGTTTCTAGATAGACTTCGGGATTTTCTGTTCTAACTTCTTGAGAAGAAGAGGGCGGATAATCTTCAACCGAACACTCAGGATTTTCAGCACGGGCTGACTTCCTCTCCTTCCAGAATTTTTTATGAATAATTTTCTCTGGGTCAGACACGTAGGGTGTTTTCAGTTGGGCTGTATCTGACCTCAAATGCGGCCTACGAGGAGCCAGGACTACTAATGAGATTTATCAAATAAGGACCAGTGGAGTCGCCAAGGTGAGAAATCTGCAACTCTTCACCTCTCTATGCTCACCTGATTGGAGAGTGAAATAAGATGTCGAAAACCCAGGGAAACTGATATTCTTGAATTCGCTCCCCGGCAACGGCGCCAGAAAGATGTTGTGGATGATTTTGTCACCCTCCTAGAGACAGCCTAGAGTTGCCATAGACCAGTGCCTAGGACATCTTAATATAGCAAGGAGTCCTTTATAGTTTGGGTTGTCAGTCCAAGGGACTCGCTTACTATCTCTTGTTTTAAACAAGGAAATTGAAATAGATTGAATTGGTCCCAATTCTCTTTCAGTGGCTGATACACAGATAGGAATAAAGTAAAGACATCAGGTAGAACTTCAGCATGATAGTATCAGACAGCTAAGAGACCGCTTTACTGTAAAGAGGGCCGATTCAAGTAATATATTACAGAAATCAGATATCAAGGAGTGCGGGCAGGAAGGAAACATGAGAAGATATTATTGACAAAAGGGCGCATCAATTTACGAATCCTTAAGCCATTAATATAGCAGAAATTATGAAATGAGTGAACATGGAACAGTATATCACTTCTAGGCCTATTTAAAGCGCTTGACTAATTCCAGAAAGGGCACCACTTAAGATGAATCCTTACTGCAAACTAGTGAGCCACTCGCATTCTAGAACATGATACAAGAAGAAAATTTGCATGAAAAGGATGATGTATTAACATATAGGAGAAATTACATACTGCAATATACCAAAGACCAGAATCCTCAATACAGTCATAACCCCTCCTCACTGAGACCCAACGGGCTCTGAATCTTCATGCAGAAATGTCACAAGATGAATACAATAGTCTTCTCGTTGCACAGCTTGCTTACAGAAATCTGGAACCCTAACAATGTCTTCTTTTTTGATATTTATAGAGAGAAGAGAAACTTCTGGAGGGAGCGGTAGGTATCCACACTTATTACTCTAAATTGAAAAAGAAAGGCGGGGAATCATCGTGCCTTCTTCATGAATGACTAGCTATAAATGAATATACCTAACAACCTGTATACAGAAATTAATGCTGGGAGATAAAAATCCCCTTATGTACAAAACGAAAATAATAAAATATATACATCGGGATGCTTTTAGCTGAAGAAAAATCTAATGCCGTGAGGGGCCTGAGCTGGCCTGCAACTCTGGTACTGTACTCTTGGCCTTTGAGCTCTGAATTTGAATTCTGAATCTTAAATGCGGGGCGAAATTCTCTGGAGGGTTCTGTAACTCTCTGTCTGTGTTTTCTTTAATAGAAGTCATTTCATGTACCGGCATCAGCTATTTTTATTTAATTTCGCCCACAGGAGATCATCTTCTGGTATGTTCTTGATCCTCTGAAATGGAGGCGACAGATTGATATGCCCCCTTATGCTTGATTTGAAAACCTGCAAAAAACCTGAAAATGTTAGAAAAACCCGACTAGGGTGTAGGTGGAAGGTGACGGAGGCGGAAATGGATGAGACGATGCAACCTCGAGTAAAAAACGGGAACATACAGGGAGGCGGGAGCAGACAATGGAGGTTTTTGCAAAAAGAACGAAATGTCGCACAGAAGGGTCGAAAGGAAAAACTAACGGCAAATGCGGATAAAACCCATATACATATATATATATATATATAAGCGCAGAGGGATGTACGGAGGGGAGGCACGTAGGTTAACAGGGGAAAATGGGAGACGACGTGGCGAGTGGACTAATGGGCGGAGGGACGCAACAGTGACATGGTGACGTGTCATGCAATACGGTGGGGTCAAAATAGCGAGCGAGCAACTTATGAGGAAGTCCACCGTCAGATCGGGTTTGACAGATCCAACGGCCCCAACAAATTCCGCTACCCAGCCACGGAATGATCTTTATCGCGCAAGAGGAAAGTGGTTTCCCCGCCGTACTGAGGACACGCGGCACCACACCTGTGGAATCGCTAGCCCCGCGGTAAATACCGCTAGCCGACAAAAGTGGTGCGGGGGAAAACCACCGGTTTTGTTGTGCGCCAGGGCCGTATGTGGGGTCCTCGTTCCTGAACGATCACCGCGGCGTTGATTGAACATTGATCGGACGGCTGTGACGGCGCCCGGGATTTGAATGATAAGCCCTCATTTCTCCTAGCCCGTGGTCCTGTAGCTCGGGTCACATGAACATCAAAGCGGGAGGAGCTAAGGTTTAAGGGGCTTCGGCCCGATAAATAAAATATGCATTTTAAACGTTATAGAGCAGATTTTCTGGCAGAGATGACAGAATTAAACGGGGCCCAGGGGTTTTTGCTCTCAAGAACATTAGAAATGGATTTTGGAGAAGGTGGTGGCGAAACTTAAATATAAGGATAGGGGACATGTCACAACCACAGGCCATTCTTGCTCCTCCTGAAAACCTGGTGCTATAGAAGATAATGGGAAAAATCAAGCATAGCTCTTGCCAAACAAGCCTGAATCTCGAACCAAGCACCGCTTGAAAGTGTAATATTCGAGTCTTAACAAGCTTGAATCTGAAACCAAGCATTTTTTAGAAGTATAATATTCTTCCCGAGACTCGAACTCTCAATCATCTTGTGTACGCATGTGTTGTAACAAAAAACAATTGCTGTTAATCTTTATTTGAAGACTTTGTATTTTGCATTTTTGTCCTTATTTTGTTGTTCTTGTGACTGGCTGTAGAATACTCTGTTAGCTGAGCGAAAATCTTCTAAAGTACTGTGTGAATTGGCTGAGTAATACATGTGTGCAATGAGTGGAGTTGAAAGGGGAGTAGACTTCAACAAAATCTGAGCTTTTTTTTTTTTTTAAAACTGTGCGAATTGGCTGAGTAATACATGTGTGCAATGAGTGGAGTTGAAAGGGTTGAAGACTCCCACAAAATCTTAGCTAATTTCTTAGTTAACTCATCCATCAAACATGTGTCTAATATTGTTGTGTATGTCCTTTATAGACTATCTGCGTATCTCCACTCTAGTGCTATGTGTTAGCTGTAGTCTGCTGTGAGTAGATTGCGTGGAGGCTAAGCTGAACAGATGCAGGAGGGAGGCTAAGGGGAGTCCAACTGTCCAACTTCGAAATAACTTCTCCTTGAAAATTTCCAATTAAACCTTACCAGAACATGCATGTGTACATACTGCTGTGTGGAGTATTCTCAGGCTACTGCGGGGAGTTTGGAACTAACAGAGCGTATTTCGAATTTCCCTTTCTTGCCATGAATATGCGTGGAACATAAAGGGGGAACAAGCCAAGACAAAGAGGGAGCACATTGAATTCTGTAGATACCACAAATTGCTGTAGACCAGAGGTGGATGCTCCAATCACCCTTTGACTCAGCCTTTGACTTCATCTTGATTTTCCATGTCATTTTCCTTTCCCCCTTTGATTTGGAAAAATAATAAACAAATCACCACTTATTAATTTTTTGAATTTTTTTGAATTTTTCTTCACTTTTTGCCACTAACATTAGAGAAAGTGGGTTTTGAGGGGGTAATAATGATTTTTTTACCCTCAAAGTGTACATGGGAAGAATGTTGGGATGGAGAGCATGAATTTTTAGTACTTATAAGCTCCCAACATCTTCCAGGCTCAGTTACATTTTTTAATAAACAGATTTCCCACCCCGAGTCTTCTTATTTCTGAACAAAGCTTCTTTATAAAAAAAATCATAATCTTCATCATCCTCATAATTGTTTAGTGCTGGGTTACCCATCAACAGAAGCCTCATGACGTTGGTCCTCAATTCTTACATACTCATTCTCCTCCATAGCCGATGCATATTCATTAGGGATTTGTCTTTAGTTGCAGAATATTCACATATTTCAAGGTAATTATAAATAATTTTCAAACTAACAACTTCCTCTCACCACCATGGCATAGAAGAAGATAATTACAGAACCAATGAGATGACCGATAACTCCTAGTAACAAATTAATTTGATGCTTGCAAGCTCAATGATGTGAAATTAACAGGAGGAATGACTTGGCCATCGCTAGAACCGTGCACATTAGCTGATAAAGAAGTGGCCGGGTCTCCGTTGTCCAAGCGAAGGCTTATACCCTCCATCACAATTTTTGTACATGGAATGGTCCAGCTACATGCAATTTTTATTGCCTCTTTCATTGTCGAAGTGTCAATGATGTCTATGTATGTCATGCTGTGAAATTGAACAATGGAACTATGATTGTTGCATGGTTTTAACTGATTATGGCATCAAAATGGAGGGGAACAGTAATATTGATCCGTAATAATAGGATTTGAGATGTTAGTCATGTTCACATGTTGGAACATTATTTGTTGGGCATACCCAGAATCCCCTGCCATGTTTTTATGCGTACTAATTCATTTTCTATGAAATTGAGAGAAGATCCATTAACAACCACTTCTCAAACTGTATCTTCTGAATCTCTGCTACCAAGACTTCCAATACTTATTCTGTGCTCAGGCCCACAAACTAGTTTTTTGATTTCAATGTCTGAGCTTTGTGTAACTACAGAAACACAATCATCTCCTGTTGCAATTGTGCAATTCTGAATCACTACATGTCGAGAGGCTAAGACGTGAATTCCATTCGTATTTGGACTATCCCCGAGAGCAACAATTTCCAAGTTTGACTTGAACATGTGTTGACCAAGCTATTTCAAAATGGATTTTTGGATTGTCCTTGAACTTCAAATCTCTCAAATGTACATTTGAGCTAGAATATACCATAAATGATGTGGGGACACTGTGGAAAATATGGTTTTGGTTTCAATTGCAATCACTAACCCACCATTTTTGGGCCATCCCATCAATAATTCCTCTGCTATCAATAGCCAATCCTTGGACCTTGGAGAACATAAGCTATTCATTGCGGTCCTGGACAAATTTGATAGAATATATTCTCCTTAGACTTGGCACCCAAGTAGAGGGAAGTCCATGTTATGTGATTTATCATCAGACTTTGGGAAGTCATCGAGAGTAAATAGATATCTTCAATTGATGGAGTAGTCTATTAGTGGTCGTAGCTTGTGGAATATAACTTTTCATACATGATTGTTTTAAGATGGCCGCAAGGATGAGAATCATTACATCTGATAATGCAACACATTGTGTCTGAAAATGTTTGCACTGTGGAGAAGTTAAATTGGAATAGGGGCAATCTTATTTGCTGCAACCACAAATATGACATTATTTTATACCAAGGATCTTACTAAGCTAATTTTTTCTCTTTCAAGATTATTTTACTAGTAGTGTTCAATGTTATAAAATGTGTTGTTATCAAAATTTGACTTTTGAAGCCAATGGTATTTTTGTTTTAAAATTACATCTCTATAATTTTTTTTTTTTGGACATTTCATGTAGTTATAGTTTATAAGCTTCAAATTCCATGAGCAATGATTATAATTTAGTTCACTTATCATATATTGGAAATTTGAAATTGCATTGTGATGCATGGAAATCATATAAATAGTCAAATTTGCATTTTAGGATCCTATAATGAATTGTGGAACAAAATTTTGTATTTTCATATTGAACTATAGTGTTCAGTGTGTTTGCTTCCATAATGCTATTTGTAATTGACAATAACTGAAGGGGTTGGTCAAATTTGAAGGTTGTTTCTACCTTCTATTGTTGGTCATAGAGTATATTTGATTTTATTTTTTTAATTTGTTGTGCAAAATTTCAATTTATTTGCATGCAATTGTTGGGTTCATAAGTCATTTTTTTATTAACCTTGTTAGTGCCCAAATCATGTTACCATAAATGGAATCACAGGATATTTTTCAAAGAGATGGTCAAGAAACATAAGGAGTATCTGAAAACATCTATAATATTTTTTAGAAGTACCATAGTACACAATAACATTTATTACTATCATGGGAAAGGAATGTTTGGATGTAAGTTTGGTTGCATTGTAGGAGGAAGGCTTTACTTTAGAGTAGCCTTGAGATGATTTGTTGATTGGATTGTTTGGACTATATTGAAAAAAATTATTTTTTACTTTGTGTTTAGATTATACATCATAAATTAAAAATTCTAACATTTAATAAATTCACAAATCTCACATTCTTTTATACCAATTTTTGTTCTTTCAAGATTCTTTTCCTAGCATTGAATATTGTGTAGTCTATGGATGGAGGAGAATCGAGATTAAAACTTGAAGGTTTGAGTGCTAGGTGGGGAAGTTGTTGCTGTAGATTGTGAAGACTTGAAGAGTTTCCATTGTATAATGCAAAGTTTTCATGACTTGCTTGTAAATTGAAATCACGAAGACTCAACAGATTGTTAGGATTGTTACCATGTCTTTTGAGAGGATGGATTAGAGCATTGATCATTAAGTGGATTTAAGATTGCAAATGGGAGGCTGGATGATCAAAATGGTAGTTAGAGACACCATTTCCTATCAAAGTTAAAGTCCCCAAATATTTGTACTATGTGGAGTAAGGATAGAGCTAAACATTAATGATTATAACTATAGGTAGAACCAATTCTCACTCGATTGGAAATTCTGCTTGATCATATTTTCTAGACTTAAAAATAACATATTCAACAACATCATAGGATCATATCAACATACATCAAAATTTCCAAGGATCATGACTTGAAGTTGTGAACTAATATGGACAAAGTTCAACTTTTCCATTATTAAGAGTCAAATCCAAAATCATGTTTCAAAATATGGTAATACACAACAAATATAATAGCTTAGGAATAAGTGGCAAAGAAGGCCCTCATGCTTTTGTGCATTGTTGCTCCAATTGCATGAACTTATTTTTTTGGATATACTAGATATTGGGCCTCTTGACCTTGCTAAGAAGTCCTTTTGAGGTTACTTCTAGGTTGCCCATGTTAATGATAATAAGATAGATGTCTAGTATGTGAAACTAGTCATGATTTTGGTTTGTCTCATCAATCATAGTTGATTTTTTCTAGAAGTGATTGGGTCAAGAATTTGTGAAAAACCAAACTTAATATTTTCAAGATTTGTTTTTAATTTGTTCCCTAAGTATTAAAAATATATACAAACACTGATAAATTCCAAAATAGTATTGGAAAATGAGATGAAATCAAACTGCCATTTTGGTGACAGACATAGTGGTTGGGTTGAAGTGTGGGAACAGTGGAGGACCCTCTTCAAATGATTTGGGATAGTAATCCAGATAAGAAAATTGAATAATAAAGAAACCTTTGGAGTATAGATACACTTCATAGTAATTTTTTTTCCAGTTTGAATATATCCACTTGTACAATTCTAATATAGGTGTTGTGAATCAGACTTCAGTGCCTGTGATTCATAGAAAGGGTTTGTGACCTCTTGCTCAGAGAACTCTACCATTGTGACCTTTTTATCTTGGGCTCATAAGGAAACATGCACATTTAAAGTGCATGCTAATAGAGGGCATTTATTTGCAACACGTTTTGTGGTTTTTTCATGACCCATTAATTAATGACACCTATGATTAATAACTCTTTGGTAATTTTAAATATTGTCAACTTGATTACAGATTATAGTCGTTGAAGTGGAGGGGTTTATTTGAGACCGTATCCTTGAAATAAATAGTCTCTGAGGATGAAAACACACTTTTTCTCATCACTCCTTTTTCTAGGCACAACGCCAAAATTAGAATAGTGTCTTTGCATATGTTAGACAATAGATAATGATCATCAAGTTGGTTTCCTGCAAACAAATTTATTGTTTCTCTACTTTTTGCTTTTTATTTACTATAAAATCAATAAATTTCACCCAAAATATTAAGGTTTTCCCTATGATAGACTTGACAATAATTTGAAAGCTTGCTTTGATTTGAAAGCCCTCTCAAATTAAGGTCCCCTAAAATTTCCATTGTTACCAATTTTTTTGTTAAATACTTTTTGTTCAAATATTTTGTTGAACACTTGCCATGCAACCTTAGGTCCAAAGGAAATATTTTGTTTTTGGCCTAAGTGATCTTGATTGAAACATGTTAACTACCGATCTATCTATGAGTACATCCAAGAATATTACTTTACCATACCCCTAAGAACACATCTAAGCCATTATTTTTTGTGCTTGGACTATCATGTTAGTCCCTAAAAATCAGTTTGGGTTCTTCCGTTGCTAATAGAAACAATCATAGAGCTCTTTCCATATGAGACACGTTAACATATTTTCAAGTTTCTTTGTGTATGTCAGTTCCTTTGATCAAACTCAAACCAACAATAACCTAGGTGCCTCTATTTGCACTACCTTTAATCTTTGAGACTTTGTGATTGCCACTTCAAGGCATTCCTTCATTGTGTGAGGCAAGGGATGTGTTGAATAGTTAGTGAATAGTAAACACCCCAATATTTGTGGTGTTCTCGGCCTTAATAGCTTTAGTAGAAGGCTTAGAAATTGACCTTTGCCTAGAGAAATAACCATAAAGCTCTAAGAAAGTTTTGCAGCCACCCCCAAATTTCCCTTTATGGCTCGGGCTCATAAGGAAACATGCTCATTTAAAGTCCATGATAATAGAGTTCATTTCTTTGCAATAAGTTCTATGGTTTTATCTTCACCTCTTAATTGATGACCTTTATGATTAATAACTCTTTAGTAAAGTTTAATATATTGTAAACTTAATTACATTAAATTATAGTATTGGGGTGTTAATACTCTAATATTATGCACTTGGATAACTCATTATATTAAAGGTACCCCTTCAATGGTATTTTAGGGATGTCTTTGAGAAAGTGGCATTCATGGGACACCTACCCTAGTGGAAAAGATGTGTCCTTGACCTACATGTGTTTTTATGTGTATGTGTGTGTTAAAGGGGCTTCCAATATGAGGATGAGTTGCATTACCCTTGAGATGCATTATCCAGTCACTTATAAATATGCACATGTAGATTGGGTTACTTGTTACATGGATGCATTTAGTTTTATCTGTAAATAAGTTTATTTTCCCCAAATTTTCACAACTTCATTATGATTTTAACAATTTCCATTATAGAATAAGAAAAATTTGTATGATTAAACTGTATTGCACACACACATTTGTCATTTCCTCTGAAGGACCCAAATTTCTTGGATATTGATACATAGGATTGAATTGGAAATTTAAATAGAAAACAAAAATTGGCATCATTTGGACATAGCTAACATAATTTGCTCTGAGACATGTTCGGATTTGCAAAGAAAAAGAAGCAAGTGCTAAAAATGTTATGTGTTATGTTATTTGTTATAACTTATTTTCATTTCAAACATTTGTACAAAATTTGTCAGTTGATAGGTACCCCAATAAGAAATTGAGCACAACAACATTAACACTTGCAGATTCAACATGTACGATTAGAAAAGTTCGCATGATTCCTTCCTATTATCACTTTGTACTTATTTTGATGCATGCGAAATAACTGTTTAGGTTGACCCTAGGTACCTCCAATAGAACTACTGAATTTACACCATATGCAAATACTTGAATTATATTGATGGAAAAATAATGCCTCTTTTATTATTCAAAGCATCCATTGTATCTATATACTGTTCATAAACATAACAATTTTAAAAATAGGAGTGAAAAAACATCTTGCACAAAGCAATAATTAGATCATACTAGCAAGCAAAGAACATTCAAATTATTAATGACACCATTGCGCAATGATGCAGATAATGGACATTTAACACATGCCTCAATCTTGATAGAATATAAAATTTTGAATGATTGGTTTCATGTAAATGTACTCCACAACATGATATATTGTGATATCGGTGTGCATATTTTCTCAAGCTCCACACAGAAGAAGGTTTGAGAGCTAAGGAAAAATATTTATGATGTTACTTGTTTACAAATTTGAGAAGCCTCAAGGTTTACAATCAAAATCTAGAAATTTTGTTTCCTGGTGGAATGTGAGACATTCTTGGATTTGTATAATGCTTCAATGCTTGTTTAGGATCTAGGTAAGTGTGAATGAATAAAATCTTTCTATCATTGTTCTATATTGGATTCCCATTTTCTCTAAGTTATCAAAGGCAAGTTAAAACCTGATTAGACTAAGGGAGAACATATTCCATTGCAAAACTTTAACCTTACAGGGAAGTGCACTACACTTGTTTGATACTTCCACACATTTTGAGGGCATGCCAATATAAATGTTATTTTTGTTGGATACACTGGTGTTGGTTAGTTTTAGAAAATTTCTCTTTGTCAAATATGTTGTTTTCATGAAGTAATATTTCCAACCAAGAGGATAAAGACTTGCCATGTCTAGGACATAGTGGTGTTATTTCTTGCTCATATTTGTGATTTATTAGTATTCCACCACTAATAACTTCATTACGTAGTTTTCTGTTTAGTAGTATATTACAACAGTGACTTGTTAAAGGAAAATGATTCTAGTTTGTTTGAACGTCATAAACTGGAAGTAAATCTAACTTTGAATTAGAAAATGGAATATATTCTGAAAAATATGTTTTTTGATCAAATATAGGCCTATTGCCTGATCATTAAAAAAAATAGTCATGACAATAAACAATGATTTTGGACATGATGAATTATAGAACTCTCCAACTCAAAAAAAAGTTAGCATATTATGTTTTGTCTGCATCAGAGAAAAATGAATTAGTAACCCTAAGTTTGCTTTGAATATTTATAGAATCATTTTAGATATTCTAAATGGAAATTACGTGTGCTAATATTTCTCAATTAATTACAGGGAAAACAAGGGGCATGCATAATTTGTTGGCTTATGGGAATTGGATTCCTTTTCCCTTGGAATAGTACGTTGACAATTGAATATTACTATATTGAATCTATATTCCCGGTAGTATCACAATTTACAAAGTCTTGTCTTAGTCTTTTTTAGTTTCTTGTTGTAATCTTGTGTCAGCAATACTTTGCTCCACCCATTAGATTTTTACTAACCAGTTTTATTGTTGAAGTGTCACTGCTTCTTAGAGATAACTAGAGGAAATGATACAACTACAAAAGTGGAGCATGAGACATTCTTAGTATAAATTGCTAACTCTGTTTTGATTATTTGTGACATTTTATTTGCTTTGTTTATACAGGTCATCTGGCCACATAGTGGCCACTATTTCTCAACTAAAGAAAACTTGTTTGAGTTTCTTTCTTTTATGGGGAAAAATGACATTAACAGTATTGTTGATGTTTAGGTATATATCGGATAAATCCTTTATAGTCTAATTTAGTTTATATTCCAGTGTTCATTGACTTTCATGTCTTATACTCTTCATTGTAATTTTTTTTTTTTTTTTTCTTTTGCAGAAAATGGACTCAGTATTGATGGTAAGAAGCAAGGATTGAAGAAAGAGGGGAAAAATAACACTAGAGTGACGAAGAGAGAGAAGTGTACTAGTCTAGTGGTACCCGTAGAGCCAATATCCTGCATAAGACACACACATAAAGACTGATGGTCAAGTTTTCAGAGTTGGTGAATTTGCTTGCAATTCCTTGGCAAGATAATGATAATGTTTTGAAGTGATGAACAATATTTTATCTGTAAATTGTACTCCAACCAATATTAAGTTGGAAACTCATATTGTAATACTTGACATTTTATATAATATAATTTATGTGGTTGGAATTATTTATATTTTCACTTGATATTACTTGGTATTGTAATTAACATATGTAAGTTTGCATTTTCATATTAGATGAACATGTAAATTGTATGACAGTTTTTTTTTAAATTTAGTTGCAAAATCATAATAATTAATTTATGTTGATTAATAATGAACACATAAAATCAATCTAAAACTATTAAAATAGTAGTTTATATTGATTAATGATGAACACAAATAAAATTAATATACTACTAAATTAGTCATTTATAATGATTTTTAATGAAAGTAAATGAAATGAACATAAAATAATAAATTAGTTGTTTATATAATGAATAAATGACTACTGTAAATGATAAATTTGTGACCACAAATGACGACTCAATTTTGTATATATACGACTATTAGTAGCTAATTTACAGTATCTCATAACACGACTAAAATTTAGTCATATTTCTTTGGTCATTAATTGGTTTCAAATGATGACTAAAATTTGTATATATATGACTATTAGTAGCTAATTTACAGTATCTTATAACACGACCAACTTTTTGGTCATATTTCTTTGGTCATTAATTGGTTTTCTCAAGTAATCATATAGTAATATATTTTGTTGTATATTTGGTCATTAATTGTGACAATTAATGACCAAATCAATGATTAAATCAATGACCAAATGAATGATCAAATCAATGATTAAACTAATGACTAAATCAATGACTAAATTAATGACCAAATTAATGACTAAATATACAACTAGACAAAAAAATTGAGATAACCAATTAATGACTAAGCTAAAAATGACTAAAAGTTGGTCGCGTTATAAGAACTGTAAATTAGCTACTATTGGTCACCGACCGAAAAATAGTCGTTTATATGCAAATTTTAGTCATTTTTTTAGTAACTAATTATCCATTTTCTACTAGTGAATGCATTTAGTGTAAGCAATCAAATAGGATTAGAAATCATCTACATTAAAATCAATCCATCTAGTTTAAGTAATCAAATATCGTTAGAAATCAACATCTACACCAAAATCAATTCATCGAGTGCAAGAAATCAAATAGGATTAGAAATCACCATCTACACCGAAATCAATGCATCTACTGCATGAAACCTTCTTCCCTCTCTCCCCCGTATATATCTATATATCCATCCATCTCTCCTTCTTTTTCTCTTTATCTCACCCCACCATACACACACTCTCTCTCACTCCATATCTATCAATTTCCTTGTCCCTCCCTCCTTCTCTCCATCTATATTTTTTTCTCTTCACCTTACATCTATATCTATATCTCACTCTATCTCTCTATATCAACTCCAAAACATAAACTCTCTTTCTCCAATATATCTATCTATATACCACTCCCTCCTCCTCCTCCTCCTCCTCCTCTCTCTCTCTCTCTCTCTCTCTCTCTCTCTCTCTCTCTCGCTTCTATCTCTCTTCCTTCCTGCTACCCTTTCTCCCTCTCTCTCCATCTTCTTTATCACTCCCTCTCTCTCTCTCTCCACCTTTCACCCTCTATGTCTTTATTCTTACCTCCCCCTCTCTCCCTCTCCATCTTCATATCTCTTTCCCTACCTCTCTTCACTCTCTCTCTTCCTTTCTCTCCACCCCCCTCTCTCTCTCTATCTTCACCTTCCAACTTTGTTACCATATTCCTCTCTCTCTCCTTCTCTCCCCCCTTCTCTCCATATCCCCTTATTTTTCTCTTTATCTCACCCCAAAACATACACACTCCCTCTTCATCTCTCCCTTGTCACTCCCCCTCTCTCTCCACTACTCACTCTCTATGTATTTATTCTTCCCTCCCTCTCTCCTCATCCAGCTCCATCTCTCAATCCCTCCTTCAATCTCCACCTCCAAATCCATATTTCTATCCCTCCCTCTCTCCTCCTCTCTTTCAAGTCCCCTCTCCCTTCCTTCCTCTCTCTCCCTCTCTCTCCTACCTCCCTTTCTCTTCCCCCATCTCTCTCTCTCTCCATCTCTCAATCCCTCCCTCTCCCCCCCTCCAAATCCATATTTCTATCCCTCCCTCTCTCCTCCTCTCTTTCAAGTCCCCTCCCTTTTCCTTCCTCTCTCTCCCTTTATCTCCTACCTCCCTTTATCTTCCCCCATCTCTCTCTCTCTCTCTCTCCTACAATCCTCTCTTCCCCCATCACTCTCTTCCTCTCTCTCATCATTCCTCTCTCACCTCCTTCTATTTGACCCCAGATCTCTTTCTTTTTCTCTCTCCCTGTCCTCCAATCTTCTCTATTCCTCCATCACTCTATCTCACTCTCCAACTATCTTACTATTTCTATCCCTTTATCCTTCTCTTCCCCCTTGTCTCCATCACTCCTATGTATCTTTATCCCACTCATAAGCATACACACTCTCTCTCCATCTCTCCCTTGTCACTCCCTCTCTATGTATTTCTTTTTCCTTTCTCGCTCCACCTCCAGCTCCATCTCTCTATCCCTCCTTCTCTCCTCCATCTCTCATCCTTTCTCTCTCTCCCTTTATCTCCTACCTCCCTCTCCCTTCCCCTTTATTTCTCTCTCTCTCACTCTCTACCCTCCAATCCTCTCTCCTTATCTCTCTCCCAGCTCCAGCTTTATGTCCCCCTCTCCCTCTCTTACCCTTCTCTAACTCTCTCACTCTTCTCACTCTCTCTCTCTCTTCATTCCTCTTCTCCCTTCTCCTTCAATTTATCTCCATATCTCCCTTGTCACTCCCCCTATTTCTCCACCTTTATCATATATCATGATATGTTAATATATATTACAATATAATAAATTTAATATTCTATTAATCTAAACATATTAAATTTAATAATATTAATATTTTAATATTAATGTTAGGGTTAATAATGTTTTTTTGCATGGTATTAATAATAATTTGGTCCATGGTGTTTGACCCTTGTACTTCATATATAATCAGATCTTGATTTCTAATCGTATTTGATATATTTTTATTTATTTACCTTACCTCTTTATACCTCTTTTATATTTACTTATTTACCATACCTATTTTATAAATATATTATTTGGCCCATGGTATTTTCCCATGGTATTATTAATAATTTGTCCCATGGTATTTGGCCCATGGTATTAATAATAATTTGTCCCATAGGCTTCACCTAAATAAAACCCGTTTTTGAGTTTTTGTAAATATAAAGTGGTTTATTGAGTAAATATAAAAATCGGTTTTATTTATTTACCATACCTCTAGTTTATTTATATTTTTATTTATTTACCATACCTCCTGAGTAATATAAAAAGAGGTTTTATTTATTTACCATACATATGGTTTATTTATATTTTTACGTATTTACCATATTTTATTTATTTACCATATCTCTTTTTTGAGTGTTAGTAAACTCTTCATATTTTAAGTTTATATCGTTTAAATTTATTTTTAATTGTTCAGTTATATGTTTATGTAAGCTATTGTTCAAGCAAACATTTTTTTTGGCTTCCGACATACTTACACATCGGGGTCATACTGGGCTGTAGAATGCGCCTCTCGGCGCAAAAACAAAAAAAAACAAATAATAATAATTTTTAAAAAAATGGTTTAAAATTATTATGTTTTTTAGACAATAACAATAAAAAAGGTAATAATTTTAGACAATTCTTTTAAAAATTAATAAATTAATTTTAATTTTTATGAATATCATTATCATCAATCTTTTTTTAATTATTTAAATAATTTATATATTTTTAATTACACTATTTAATAAAATATTTTAATAATTTATCCTTTCATAATAAAAATAATTATAAATTAAATTAAATTTTTAAAAATTAACTATGATATATGTAAATATAATATAAATATAAAAAATCATCAGTAATAATTACTTTTATATTTGTGTATAAAGTTAATAAGATTTACCTCAATTATATAGGATTTGATTTATCTTATTGGTTCTAATGAAATAACTATAATTTGTTCAAATGAAATAGCTATATTTATGAATATATTTTAATTTATTTAATATGACTTTTAAATGTGATTATATAATTTTTTATATGAGAATTAATAATTGTGGTAAAAAAAATTGTTTATATATATATAAACAAAACCCATAAAATTTCCCTCTCTACCAATTGTATAAAGGGAAAAAGTCTTTATGGCCACACATCATCTGGATCAGAGTCTATTTCCATACTAGAAAACTCATCTATCATAAGCATGAATCTTTCCATTTGCTAATTTTCTTAAAAAACTTGACAATGCTTAAGATTATATGGTATTGAGGGCCTGTGCCTGATGTGCACACAATACTTCAAATGATCAATGATTGGCAGCTTCAAGGTGATGCAGAAATATAACATATCCTATACCTTCTTTTTGTACTACCTCAGTATTGGATGCTTAGCTTGACATTGGTTTTTCACTTGATTGATTACTAGCTCAGAATCACCCACAATTTGAAACATTTTCATTCCTATCTTCCTAGCAGTCTTAAGACTCAACACCATGGCTTCATACTCAGCCACACTGTTGGTACATGAAAACTCCAATTTGAAGGAAAAAAGATGATGAGTACCGGCAGGAGAAACCAGAAAAACACCTACCCCAAAACCATCTTTAGAAGAAGCCAGATCAAAAATAATATTCCATATACTAGCAAGCTTAAGCCTCTCATCGTCGTTCATCAAATCCTTAGAAATTTCCACAGGCTCAACATTAATACTCATTACATATTCACCCATCTCATCAGCTTTATACATGAGAGAATTTGTGTAATTGGTAGGGTTCCCTCTATAATCTAAAGGTTCTCCCTCTGAACACAGGGAATGTGGCATATTACAAGTAAAACTCAATAGTTTCCCCAAAAGGAGTACCAATCAACAAACCATAAGTAGGATGGACATTTACGACCACTACATGCATCATTACATTATTTCATGGAATATGTACCATCTTAACCACTAGATATTGAATAATTCCAATGTAGGTCACCTTTCTAGAAATAAGGAAATCCTTCTTAAGTAGTCCCCCTAGTATAGTTACTTGCTTCATCTTTCACTAGATTATTTGTGAGTTCAACATGCCTAACATATTTCTTACTAAGAATGACATATAATTGAGGTCTAATTATGTGCAAGAGATATTGGTAAGATACCACATAACCCATAGCTAGAGGCAATAGTAAAGCCAAAATAAAGAATAAATCACTTGTTTACATACTTAGTCACACAATCAAAGAATTTGTTTAAATACTGACACTTATAATTATATCCCACTTTTGGGGCACATCACACTTTTATATAAAAACCTATAAAACAAATACATACTAACTTATTTATGAAACTAAAGTAGTTTTTCTACTAGAGATCCATGTGCCTTGATTTAGACATTGTTTTTCTAAAGATGTCATTGGTGCACTATTGTTCCATTGGAGACTTGGTATTGAGGATAAAGACTAAAACTTGATGAAATAAACTAAAATACAAAAGAGAGTGAAAGACGAATTGGTTAGGACCTTATGCCAGAGTAATAGAATTTTGGAGCTTATCACCTTACCATGCTAGAGGCTTTATTATAGATTCTGATAAAAAGACTCTTCACTCATGCAAAAAGTAAACCACTAGTCACAGACCTGTACTGGAAGGTTATCGTATCTGTGTTTTGACCTACTTTATGTATATCTTTCCACTCGGTACAAAGTACCCATTTTTTCTAAATTATATCAATGATCTGTGGCATTGGAACCTCAAACTTTATAGTACCTTTGTGGGAGCCTACTTATTTTCGGTAGCAAAAAATCTACTCCGGCGGATCCTACTCCATGTCATTGGAACCAAGTAAACAACTGGGACCATAAGATTCGAGCCTAAATGACGCGTAAAAAATAACTGACTAAAACCGGTCCTACACAAAATTACATCCCTCTTCATCCCACTCATTCAATTTTTTGTCTTAAATCTTGACCAAATGGGTTTGCTATTATGGTTCTGCCCTTCGGAACTATTGATCAATATTGTCATTCATTTTGACCAAAGAGATTAGGGGTGGTTTGCTCGTCACTTTCTATTTTCGATATCCAAAGTGACTCTCTCAGGCGGCAAGCAAATTGACTAACCTTTTGATTACGGGTTCACCTACATGCTGTAGGAATTTACAAGGTAAGTTCCATACATCAAGAACCAAAGGTCACCGCTCAAAAACAGATCACAAATCAGTACACCAGTATAATCACGTGGTTAAAACCCTCAAAGAGGGAAGCAATCCACAGCCCGAGCCAAATGCGACCACTTCAGGCAATTTATTAATATAAAAAGAAAAGTTACATATGTTTCTCTCATAAATGGTTACCAGAAAAATGACCCTCCATGCTCTATAAATAGAGATCATGGACCAATCAGGTGCTAAGCCACTGATCAAGTGTCGTTAATACCGAGGTGAGAGATAATTGTCGGATCACTACAAATCATGACCGTTGGATTATAATTTACAAATGTACATGGTAAAGAAACACACTTTACCTAACTCTACATTAGACTAAGTTATTATTAACTATTTCCTATGTGTCGGAATATCCTAACATCCCCCCTTAAGAACAACTTGGGATAGGATTGAAGAATTTACAAAGGTGACACAAAAGGAGCCTATTTCCTATGTGTCAAAATATCCTAACATCCCCCCTTAAGAAAAAATTGGGATAGGATTGAAGGATTTATAAAAGTGACACAAGAGGAGAAGGAAGGAGGCATTAGAGCCTGTCCCCCCTTAATGACAACTTTCCTAAACTCCAAGCATGGATCGAAGTTTGGTAAACTTTGCTTCTGTGAGAGCCTTCATAAAGGTATCGACTACTTGATCATTGGTTGGACAATACTGAACTTCAAGAACACGATCATGAATGAGATTTATGATGAAGTGTATGTGGAGTTCAATTTGTTTCATATGCTGATGTTGAACTGGATCTTTACAATAGCTGAATGGAACTCTGATTATCACACCAAAGTGTAGTTGGGCGTTGTTGATGAAGACCAAATTCAGACAGAATCTGATGAAGCCACATGGCTTCCTTGCTGGCTTCAACTGCACCATGATACTATGATTTTTCTGAAGAAAGAGAGATGGCACTTTGTTTCTTACAAGACCAAGTAATAGGTCCTAAACCAAGAGTGAAGACATATCCTATAGTAGACTTTCCATCATCAGGGTCACCAGCCCAATTAGAATCAGTGAAACCAATCAACAATGGAGATGCTCCTGCACTATAATGAATCTCGAACTAAACTATACCTTGAATATATCGAAGCATTCTTTTAGTTTCTTTCCAGTGACTTTCATGAGATCGGTGCATAAACCAAGCGACAAGACCAACGACAAAGGAAAGGTTAGGACGGGTGTGGGTTAGATACAGAAGTTTACCAACAAGTTGATGATATAAGGTAGCATCAACTTCAGGGGTAGTAAAAGTGACTAAAAGCTTGAATCCAGACTGAAAGGGAGAAGGGGCTGGCTTACAGTCTTCCATGTGAAAGTGGTGTAGAAGATCACAAGCATACTTGGACTCAGAGAGGGTAATGCCTTCCTTGGATTGCAAGACTTGAAGACCAAGGAAATAATGCAAGTGTCCTAAGTCTGTCATTTCAAAATTCTTTTTGAGGCTAGACTTCACATGGTTTATATGGTTTGGATCACTACCAGTAAGGATAAGGTCATCAACATAAAGAACAAGGATGGTGAAGGACTTACCCACTTTCTTGGTGTAGATAGTGTTGTTAGAATGACACCTATAAAAGCCATTATCTCATAGAAATCTATCCATTTTGGCATACCAAGCCCGAGGAGCTTGTTTGAGACCATAGAGAGACTTCCTAAGGCGACAAACAAGGCTGGAGTCTTTTTGGATAAAGCCAAGGGGTTGTTCCATATCGATTTCTCCATGCAAATCTCCATGTAAGAAGGCAAATTTAACATCCATCTGATGGACTTCCCATTTAAAGGAGGCAGCAAGGGAAAGAACAAGGTGGATAGAATTCATTTTGGCAAGAGGGGAGAAGGTTTCAATATAGTCAATGCCTTGAACTTGTGAAAATCCTTTAGCAACAAGATGAGCTTTATGTCTATCCACTTTTCCATTTGGTCCAAACTTGGTTTTGTAAACCCATCTGCATCTGACAAGTTTTCTTCCTTTTGGAAGAGGAACAAGATCCCAATTATTGTTTGCAAATAATGAACGATACTCTTCATTCATAGATTCATCCCAATCTGGATTACCAGAGGCTTCTTCAAAGGTTTCTAGATCAAGTTTTTTTGGAACTTGAGATAATAAGGAAGAGGCTCTTTCGAACTGAGAATGTGTATGTCATCGATCGACAGGGTCACCTGCAAGAGAACCTACTGCATCCCGAGTAGAGCGGACCCATCTTGGAAGCGGTGGAGTATAAGGAAAAATTTCAAGAGGTGGAGGAGGATTGTCATCCTCGCTGTCATCATATGAACTAGAAGGAATGCTATTAAAAATAGAAGAGAGAGAGAGGTGGCACATATGCCGAATCAGGCTCGTAGGCCAAAGGTGGCACACTTGTCAAACTAGGCTCGCATGCTGATATATTTTCATCAAATTTTACATCTCTTCTAATGATAATATTTTTGGATTTTGGTTGAAGAAGTCTATATCCTTTGAAATCTTCAAAATATCCAACAAAAATTCCTTTTTCACTCTTAGGTTCTAAGGCTTTATGTTTCGCATTTGGAATATGGGCCCAAGTATCACTTCCAAAAACAAAAAAGTGACCTACATCTGGTTTGATTGAGCTTCAAGCTTCTTTTGGAGTTATATTCTTTAAAAACTTAGTAGGAGTGTGATTTACTATGTAGTTTGCACAGTTAATGGCTTCTGCCCAAAAATTGAGACCAAGTCCTTTAGATTGAAGCATATAATTAGCCATTTCTTTTAAGGTGCGATTATTCCTTTCAGCTACACCATTTTGTTGTGGAGTATATGGAACAATATGTTGCAATTGAATGCCATGCTCAGTGCAGAAGTTGATAAATTTTTTGTTAACATATTCTCCACCATTGTCTAATCTTAACTTAAGAATTTGAGGTCTAGATTATTTCTCAACAAAGGCCTTAAAGGCCAATAACATGTTAAAAACTTCACTCTTGAGTTTTAAGAAGTATACCCAAGTGTGTCTAGAAAAATAATCAATGAAAGTTAAGAAGTAATTGCAACTAGAGAAAGAAACAATAGGAAGTGGACCACATAAATCACTGTGCACAAGCTGCAAAGGGGTTGAAGCGTGCCAAGAGGCATGTTTCTCAAAAATATCCCGATGATGTTTTCCGAGTACACATCCAGAGCAAACACCATATCAGTAACATACCATAGGAAGGTCTGTCACCATATTTTCCTTACATAGAGTTTGAAGAGAGCGATAGTTTAAGTGATCAAATCGCTCATGCCAAAGTTTGCTCACATCATCATTATGAGCAACAAAAACAGAGGGAATACATGATGATCCAAAGTTGTCAAACTTATACAACCTTATGGAATCATCAGCAATGAAAGTAGCTAAAATATGTTTAGGATCTTTGAGGTCCTTGATTACAACATCATGAGGTGAGAATTATACTATTTTCCCTTCACATGAATGAGTTATCCAATAAACAGATAGAAAGTTGTGTTAGCCACCTATGAAATTTTTGTCAAGCAAACAGGTGGCTAAATTATTTTATGAGCCTTCAAGAGATACATCTCCCACGAAAATCTCTCATCCTTGAAGCCTCTGTGTGTCCATTTCCTTTTAAAATATCCTCACTGTTGTTCCCATCCAAAAGGCCTCAATGCCTGTGAAAATTGTGCTCAGAAAATCTCCCATTTGCCCTTGTACCTATGCAATTTTCCCCATTACCAATATTCCCCCACTTTTAAAGTTTTCCCCTTTGTTTCCCAAAATCCCTCCAAATCCTCTAAACTATCTGTTTCATCCTTCGAAACAAGTGAAAACCCTTCATTTGATTTCAAATCCCCCTTTTTTACCTCTACCGAAAGCCTCCTTTTGGCCTTAAACACTATCTCTAAGGCTTAAAAAACCCATTTTCCTCTTTAAACAGGCTAGCCCCTTCGACCCAGCCCCAAAACCACTTCCCCATATGACCCGGGCACTAAAACCAAGCGCTAGTCGTAAAGCGCTTATCGCAATCAGAGAGTTGGAGCGAAGTGCATTTCCTTTGTAAATAGAAAGTCTCCGATGTGATAGTGTTGTTAGTCCGTCGGCCTTTGAAGCAATCACCACCGTTGATCTGAATAGATCTAACGGTCCGCGCAAAGTCTTACCGCGCCCGCCTCATTCCTTTGTAAACCCTCCAATGATGATCTCTGCCATCGATTCAAATTTTAATCCAACGGCCATCGTAATATCGCATAATCGCTCATCGAAATTTTTTGTTGTGTCACTTTTTTTTCCCTCCGATCATGGTCCAACGATCAAATCCTGACCATTGAATCCGCAAGAAACAATGGTCAGGATTGAATCAAGCTCCGTCCATTTAACCTCCGTCGTCCTTCCCCGTTCAAATCCTAGTCGTCGATTCCCCTTTAATCCAGCGGCCTAGACGCAATCGCACCACCGCTCGTCAGGGTTTCGACCCTCCCATTGCTCCCCTGCAATTAGACTACAACTGTCGATCTGCCTGTCCTGATTGAATCTTCCTCCACCCTTGACCGAGGTCCCACCATGTCTACCCATTTCGTATGTTTTCTGTGCATTTTCTATGTATTGTATTCGAAAGCCCAAAGCTTGGGTCTTTTATTCTTAACATCATATCATCCTGTCGAGCATTAAAATTTTAATGTTTTACATTAAAGTTGGTCTTTTCGCCCGATTTCCACATACATTTTTCCACCATCTCACTGCATGATCCCACCGCTTTCCATTGCATCCGTAGCCTTCACTCCCTTTGCGCTACCATCATCACAAGGATTCCACCACATCCACCCTTCCCCATGCATGGATTTCTTAACAGAGTTGCGTGTTTTGTAGGGTATAGGTGGTGAACGCCAACCTGGTTCACGGTCACTATTATAGTGGCAAAGAACAAAGGAAAGACCATTTTTAGAGCTTGAAATTATAGAGAAGAGCCTGGGAAGTGTACTGGAGCATGATTTTCATTAAAGGTATAGAGTTTAACTATGCGAAACCTTTCCAGTGCCACCAAAGCTCTGTTTTCACTGACTGAGACAGTCGAAGCGGTGAAGAGTATCAGTACAGAGTTAAGGATTTCTAATGCACATTATTGAAGATATTAAGCCTTAATTCAGAGTTTTAAAGGCAAGGTACCAGATTGAAGACCTCATGAATTGCACAGAAGACCTAGGGCATACAAAACGATATATCAGTGTCACCATCAGCAGAACATTATCTCCCATGAAAGGACGAGGTGCCCATACTTCTTTCATTCTATACCGAGTCCCAAAGAAGATCTCTGCCCTGACAACAGTCCTAATGCTACCAGAGCATTTTTTATATAGTATGGCAGACCTCATAGTTTGTATCTGCTTTTTGTTTATTCACCAAAGTAATACAAAGTACTACAGTCGAGAGTACATCACGAACATACCTGGAGTAAATTTTAGCCTATCGAAGACCACTCTTTCACCCAAAGATTACTGAAGATTAATGCATAGAAATTAAAATAGAATGGGCCTCGAGCCCCCCTTCCTACTCTATTTAATTTTTCATTTAGTGTTTCACCTACCTCCTCTGCCTCTTTTTCAGATATAAAAACTCATGAGAAAACATTGTAAGGGTTGTTGATCGGATATCTATGAACTGCAAGCTGTTTCTCTTGAGACATGTTCTCTGTGTAAAGTTGTAAGATAGGCTGAGGAAGATGTTTTCAGACTGAAAACCAAGCTGTTGGCAATGTTGTACATGACTGGTGTTTCTCTTTAATATGACAAGCACATTTCTTTGGATCCTGATTTAAAGCAGCGGTAATGTTTCCTTATCTTTGTCTTTGTTTTACCTTATAGTTCATTACATTTCATTTCTTCTGGCATGCATCAGAAATCTGGCATAGGATTTACCCATGTTAGGTACCCTATGTTTCTGCTCTCCCTGCCTTCAATGTTTTCTGCGGAGTGTGTTATCTGAGGATTGATTTCAAGCTAATTTAACCAGTGTAGTGGTCAAATATATACTGCTAGTTGATGTATGAATTAACGAGTCTGTTCTTAGATGTTATTGTTAGGCTTTAATTGAATGAATTGGAATTCTAGGAGTTTAGAATTCCGTCTCTGTCTCACTAGGGTCCTTTTCAATTGATTAAATGTTTCTAAGTTCCCTTAAGTTGGAGGCCGAAGCATTGAGAGTTCAAAGTCTCTCTCTGATCTCAGGTTTTCACCTAAATGTGTTCTAAAACCTTTAATGTTTCCTTGTCTGAAGAGTCAACCTTTGGGTCTTGGGTCACAGGTTGTCCAACGGCATGTCCTGTCCCTGGATCTGATTCCTGAAGGTCACCTTGGAGGTTTCCTTGCTTTCACCTTCTTTCTTGCCTTTTCACACTACACTGTCATCTTTAAGATCCAATGCTTTAGATGAATAGCCCAACTGAAAGCCTGCATATTGAATAGTAAGTAAACCCTTTCCTGACTCCATTTCCCAATGGTCTCGAGTGTTCTCTGAGTTGTCTCTCCTTTGCCTAAAATCCTCTTTGCTCATTCTTGCCTTATATTGAAACCTTCCTTTCCTGATTCCCAACAAAACAAAATCAAACGAAAAAACCTTGTGCCTATAACTAGCCTAATATCTCAACACAGAGCTTCAAAGACATAAAACCTTTACTGATATAGAGAGATCCCTCTCTGGGCCCAGGAGGGCTAGATCCTAGGGTCTGAAAGTGGTTTTGATGTTGTCTCATCTTTTGGTACTGCCAAACTGCCAAAACATGAGAACCCCAACAAGTTGCATGACAAGGTAGGAACACATAGTACATCATTAAACTGATAATTATCTAGATGAATGGTTCCAGATCCTACAACACTAAGAGATCTATCATCACCAACATAAATATGTTTGGTGTTACAATCATTTAAAGAAGAAAACATGAATTTATTTTTAGCCATGTGGTAAGAAGCTCCAGAATCAATGAGCCACTCATGAGAAGGAGAAGAAGAAGATACATTTAATGCATAACCATATCTTGATGCTTGACAACCACAAGCAAAAAGTGCTATTCCTGAAGATGAAGGTAAAGAGTGCTCCAGATTTATGTTGTGCTTCTTCATTACTGCTTCAAAGGCTTCCATATTTTTAAAAAATTTGGACTCTATATGGCCATCTTGATTGCAAAATTTGCAATGTCTATCTGTCTTCTTCCCTTTGTTTTGATTTGCCTTATTATTTTGGTGATTTGATTTTTTAGTTTGCAGCTGAAATTGCATAGGGCCCTTGTTTGGTTTAGGACCATATTTTTTAGGATACTTCTTCTTTGGATTCTTTTGATATGGTTGTTGTTGGGATGCTAAGGCTTTCTTAGAAGCGTTTCCAGCAGTGATAAGACCAAGGTGTAAATTTTTTTCTTGTTCTCTTATCAAAGAATCGCAAAAGGAATCAAAAGAGGGATTCTTGAGGGTGGTTCCTGAAGAAATGATGGCTTCACTAGTGGAATGGAAGGCAGAAACAAATACAGAGTATGTAGGGCCAAGCTTAGAAAGAATGCAATAGATGAGGCTACCATCGTCCTTTTTGATCTTACAACCTTCTAAAAGAATTCTGAGGGTCTTAAATTTGGACAAAAAATCTTCAATGGAGGAGAAATTATTGGGGTCCAAATTAAGCAACTCATTTTCAAGCTGGCGGGCCCTGATTTGATTTTGAATGCCAAAAATAGTTTTTAGATTTTCCAGGGCTTCATCTGGGGTGTTAACGTCGAGGATATGAAATCGAAGATCTTTAGCAATGGACATTCCTATCAACCCTCATGCTTGATCTTGTTTATTTTCCCATTTAACAGCTTTATCATCATCAGAAGGTTTAGTTTCTTGTCCTATTTCTATTCTATAAATCCATTTACTTATAAGTATATCTACCATGTGAGGTAGCCATTGGAAATAGTTGGTGCTGTTAAGAATAATTGGGCATGCACTTTCCATTTAAAAAAAAACTGAAGCTGAGAAAAGCTGAAACTAACTACTCCAATGGAAATATCTCGAAACATTAGGCTGTTTAAAAAAATGGCTTCCGGATGAAGAAGTTATGCCTTTTGAAAAATCTGAGTTGTAGATGCCGAATAGTTACGGGAACGGGATGAAGTGCGGCTTTTAAAAAAAAAATTCCACCCCTTTTAACAAAAACATTTTTACAAAAGAAGCTTGAGATGGAGACTTGAACCCAAGACCTCTATTCTTATAAACTAACCCCTCACCAAGTGAGATAGTAAAAGGATCACATTATTGTTTGAAAGGAGGAAGGGTTTTTTTTTTCTTTTTTCTTTTTTATTCTTCGGTGTGCGTGCCTTTTCCTGCACAAAAAACACAAAAACCGAGAAAAAAAAATGCAATGCAAAGCCTTATGGCAGAATGTTAGATTTTCAGTTAGCCTTACTGGCAACTATCCTTCTTTCACTATTTATGATTTCCCGAGATCGCACAAATACGCGGGGAAAGAGCATACGTAGCAAAAAAAATCCCTTTTTCTTGTTTCTAATTTGCCGAGATCGCACGCAGCACACAACAAAGAGCATACACAGAGAAGAGGGTATAGATCCGGTAAATAAATAAAACCTAAAAATAAAAAAAGAAAAGAGGGAACCGAAATAACTAGAACTATTAAAAAATATAACTGCAAAACAGATGCTTTATACCTCCAGATCTAATCTGTCATAACTTGGGCAACCAAAAACCCTTTCGCATGAAACGAAAGGTGTTCCTCACTGTAACAGACGCTCCAAACACAACCGAGCAATTCTCCAAGCCCATAAATGTTTAGAAATAGTAGATCTAAAAAACGGCATTCGCATGCAGTCAAACCGGCTTCGGGTTTTGATCAACAACAGATGCGGCCCTCAAAATAGCTCTGATACCATGTAGGAATTTACAGGGTAAGTTCCATAGATCAAGAACCAAAGGTGACTAAAAAAAATATCATAAATCAGTACACTAGTATAATCACGTGGTTAAAACCCTCAAAGAGGGAAATAGTCCATGACCTGAGCCAATGCGACCACTTCAGGCAATTTATTAATATAAAAAGAAAAGTTACATATGTTTCTCTCATAAACGGTTACCAGATAAATGACCCTCCATGCTATTTAAATAGAGATCATGGACCAATGAGGTGTTAAGCCACAGATCAAGTGTCGTTAATATTTAGGTGAGAGATAACCATCGGATCACTACAAATCATGACCGTTGGATTATAAGTTACAAATGTACATGGTAAAGAAACAAATTTTACCTAACTCTACACTAGACTAAGTTATTCTTAACTATTTCCTATGTGTCAGAATATCCTAACACATGTTATCACCACATGAGGGATTGATCACTCCTTATGAGTTTGAACGCGTTAGCGAGGTATAGCGTGCTTCATCGGGATAGGCGAATAGTCAACATGATGGGGGGCAACCCAAAATTGATAATTTGGCTGTTGTCGCCCATATTCATACCTAGCAAAGCTACACTCTGGAGGCAGTGTTTTTTATGTTAACATATTCTATGCCAAGTGGTGAACCAATAACTATTTTTATCACCGAGGAGCGAGGATACAAGCTCTCACCCCGACCCAAGGGGGGTGATGAGTCTTTTCAATATAATTTATCAATTATAATTGCGTAGACCCTTTATTTCATGTATCTATCTGCTACTTACCACCTTTACCAGTACTTATCTTCCTAATGAATCAATAGCTGACCGAAGACCTTATTTATTCATTCATTCAATGATCTGGCTTATTCACCCACGCCTATCTCACCCATACTCAAAAGCCTACCTCAAGTGGCTGGGATTGATGGCTTGGGATCGTTAGGTGAGTTGTATTCAGTGTGCTATAGCTCTGGATTTTTTACCCCCCCACCAGTCAACTCCATTCATAAGTGATTGAATGACTTCGACTGAATGAAAAACAATGTGATTTGCATGAAACAACTTCGTGAGTTATTCAAGAAAACAAATCTAGCTCTAGATCGAAAAACCAAGCGGCTTTGATAAATTATTTGATCCATTATCATGAATTTAACTTTCCTCACACAACATAGTGATTGATTGAACGGGTGGGCTTGCTTAGTTAGGCACTTTTCACTCGATGAGAAATCCATCTTCTTGATATGCCTTAAGTAATAAATTGAGTTGGAAAAGTACTATTGTTGAGTTGGATCAAATTGAAAAGTTGGCTTCACATAAAGCAAGCATCATGGGAGTTCCACAACAAGCAAACCACCTCCACCAACTTAGATATACTGCCTACTTACCCCACTTACTTATTATATCCCATGTGCGCCTCAATCAGTTCCTCAAGCTAGGAAGGAATGCTTCCTTAGGTGGTACCGCATACTTACTTGACAATAAATTCCTTTACTTTACTGTTAGGGGCACCCACCTTTCATTTTACCAACCTATATTTCAGACATAACATATCCTAATTTATGCCCTCACCTCTTCCTAAAGCCAGGAAGGAATGAAAAGACACTTAGAATCTTTATTATGCTTCCTACTTAACTATATCACTGCTCCGCACGTTACTACTTACCTTTGAACATGCCCCCAAACAACCACTAGCCTTGCACTCGCCTTCCCATAGAAAAAAAATTTCCACCCCTTTCCAGACCGCATTTACAGAACTGCCATCACACTTTCTTTAAGATAGATGTGGATTGATTAGATGTCTGGTACCACTAGTACCTTCTTGGTAGTTCCCACCATAAGAGCCGATACAATATTGATTCATAATTTATAACCTATTGCTTAGCCCTGGAGAACTTGCCCTTTATTTTATGTGCTACTTATCCCCACGTAGAGACCTAGACCTGTTCAAACTATAATACTTCAGTAATTAATAGCTTAGTGTGTGGGTACTATCCCTTTCCAGACGGGATTTCAAAAGCTTACCCCGAAACCTCCCTTTCTTACTTTCTTTACACACTACCTCACCCACCTATAGAACTATACCTGGTTGCCCTAGACCACTTGGATTAATGAAGCGCTTAGGTTGGCACTTTGAACATCGCCATCTTTAGCCAGAATGAATTTCATTTGGACCTACAAAGAGCGAGCTACCCATTGGATCTCGAAAGTGCCTTCCTTAGAACCTATGCTAGGAATCACCCTACCCGCCTTTCAGTTAATGCCTGCTTCCCTTCAAACAACAAACACTGGAGTAAGAGTTATTATATAGGGGTTTGAATAGGGAAATATAGCGGTCAGTATTTTCTTAGCTACTATTGCAAGATATAGAATGCATGGATTAACACTGTGTGAGTAAGAGACATCAAATAAGACTTAATGGATTTTCTCCAGGTGAGGGAATTAGATGACGCGAAAATGACAACCATGTCGTCCATGTCGTTGAAGCAACAGATGGCACGATGCTATAGTTTCAACAACAGACGAGACTTAAGTAAAGGGAAATAGATATCATTGTAAATAGAAATAGCAATTGTAAAATGTCAAGGTGGTATAAGTGGGACAAAACGAATAGAGTAGGCATCAACTAGCGTTTCTTTCCTCTCCTATGTAGTCTTAATTCATAAAAGGTATCTAGCATGTCTCTCCCTATAAGAGGCACGATAGTGTTATACTGGATTCTTGGTGGAAGCAATAGGTTGGGGCATAAGTAATTGGGGTAGTAGGTAGTGAAAGGGGTTGGTAAGGTGAATTGTGAAATATAAGTGGAGTAAATATATCTATCCAATATGTACCCACGCCACACGCCGACTAAGAAAGTCTGTCCATTCAAGTTTGTGAGCCTATGCAAGGGTGAGTCCAAGTGGTTGGTAGCATGGGAAAACCTGAATCAAGTAGGCAGGCATCCACTAGCTTTCCTAGCAATGTTGTTTAAAGAAATCAAGGCGTATTCTGGGGGTTCATCCCGACCCGCCCAACAAGATCAATATTTTCACCATAATCCTTTCCTCAAGCAAGTGATTTTTTACGAAGCCCATAAATAGAAAATTTATGGTATGTGAGCAAGCCTATATATGCAAGGTAAATCGAACAGGTGTATAGTAGGTACCAACGAGTAGGGCTCTTCTTAGCAATGTAGTGAGTGAGAATTCATCAATAAATTGCTTGAGGCTTGGTCGGGAAAATATTCATTACCCAGGATATAAATGAACTAGGTGTTAAGGAAGAATGGTTTATAGCTAATATAAGGCAGGGGTATGAATTGATGGTGTAATGTGGTGTGGGAAATAAGAAAATTAAGGTTAAGGTTGGTTGATCCATGCGGTCCTGAGGGGATAAGTTATCTAGCAGAACGTACCTCCCTCCTAAGCAATTCATTCTGCAAGTAGTATAGAGACAGGTGCTAGGTATTAAGGTGGGTAGTGTACAACCAAGGTAGGGTGTTCATAGCATGCCATGTCTACCATCCTATTCCTAGCTGAAGCAAGGGTTGCTGTGTAAGGATAAGTAGCACACAGGTATCCCTAGAGTGAGTTCAGGAACAACGAGTGTGGTCATCACAGGTTTTCCAACGACTTCAAGAGGGGGAAAGAGGAAGGGGATCTAACTGATGGGGGTCCCAAGGTGAGGGGATGGATTGGCCATTCCCATAATATAACCTGCGTGATCACGTGTGGATGATGATGCACTAGATGCGACAGGTGATATAGGTGGCACCTCATCTCAGGAGGTGATGGTGCACATCATAGTAGATCCTGCAGGGGGCACTTGGGGTGGTGGGCCTTGGTATGCCTCTAGTAGTGAGGATTCTTTCAAAACTCATTGTCCCATATTTTTATAGGATGGGAGAGGTTTATTGGCCTTGACGACAGGTAAGACATTTTCTAAGTTGCCGACCGGGCGAGATTCGTAATATGTAAGCTGATGGAAAGTGAAAATATTCCCTTCATGAGGGAACACCATAGTGTGGAATAATAAGAGGCAACTGCCTTCGTGGCATACATATCACTTCATTTGAGAAGGATGGTCTAATCAAGTGGAGCATCGACTACTTCAATGTTTCTAAAAACCATATTACCCCCTCGTTCTTCTCCTTTTGGTCGAGCAGCTCATATCTCTCTTGTTAGTTGAGTCTCTTAACATACCTCTCCTGACACCTACTCTACTGGTCATTATTTATATATGTAATAAAAGCATATAACGAATGACTGGAAGAAATGGACTTTTTAAGAAAGAGTCAATTTGGAAGCACGCATCCCACGTACAGTTTGGGAGCCTTGCCCCTCGATATCCTAGTGTCCAATCGAGCGGTTCGTACCTGACCCCAGCACACATAGTGATGGTGCATCGACAGTAACTCTAACTGTCCTAAGGTAGTGAGCGAAATTAATTGTCGTTGCGTAAGTAGCAAACTGCACGAATGATGTATCGATTGCCTCGCTTGCTCGACATTGACACAGTGAAATTGAAGAATTATCCGTGAAGATTCGGAGTACCAATTAAAAGCTAGGCTATGCATTTCATTTGAAAATAATTAATAGGAAAGAAATGAAAGAATGGGAGATGGATGAACCAATTTCTGGCTAGAAAAGATAAGGAAATAGATAGATGGAAAAAGATAAGGAAATAGATAGATGGAGGTGAAATCCTCATATTTCTGCGATTGATTAAAGGTCAGGGCCTTACTGGGTAGGACCTCACAGGGTTTCCTTTTCATATCTTCCCAAACTTGAAGAGCTAAGGGTTTCCCTTTCAAGACCTTATCAGGACCTTACTTGAGCAGATGTAACGATATAAAATATATTTTCATGGTTCTAGTAAAGTGTTTGGGGGCACTATAGTGGGGGGCCTTCCTTTCCTAATGGTATTAGTGGGTACTATTGGGTAGGCCGTAGGTTAATCTGTTTACCATCACGACAATTATAGTTAGGGTTTGTAGGTGCATGGTATATGAGCTCGTATATAGCAGCATAGCCAGAATCACTATCTCGCAATGCATTCCTGCCTGTTTGAGAAGCAATCATGTTTCCAGTCCCACATAGCTAGTAAATAAAAGGGGGAAGGATATAGGATTTCACTTCATTCAATGCCCAGTTCGACGTGAACAAGAAGAATTTGGATGTGCCCACATTTATGTTCTCGTTACATACATACCGTGTTCAGGAGGTTGTTTCCACAGGGAATAAGGGGAATAAGCCAATGGGACATACAATCTCCAATGGGAAATGAAAATTTCAAATGGGGAATCAACAAGGGGAATAATCCCACATACGATACACACATCTATATGTTGACCTTTTCCATTTCAAAAGAAAGGGGCGATCCTTACTTCTTAGCACACCCCCATTCCCTAGATAAACAACCCATTGAATCCATATTAGTTGGTTGGGATAGCCAAGCATTGGAAGAAGGTCATTCCTAGTGGTTGACATAAATCATTGCCAAATAAGGCAGGGTAGTAGGGGGTTAAGGAAAGCTCATTTATTTACCGAAGACCAACAACCAACCCCTTGCTGGTTATTACCGAAAGTATCTATGGCCTTGGGAAGCTAGTACAGTCCAATAGGCCCAATCCAATAGGTCCACCCATTAGGCTAATACTAACTGCCAAGCTAGTGTAGAGTGACCTGATCACTAGAAGCCTTTCACCAAGAATAGGGATGGAAAGGGGAGGGAGTCATCTGTCACATATAAACTTTTTCTTATAAACCTGGGCTAGAGGTTGAGCATAGTTTCCAACAGACAAGAGAGAGTAGAAGTACTTACCACCATATTAAGGCAGTTATTGCCATGGACTAAGGCATCTCAGAAGCAATAAATCTAGTGTGTCCATGGAATTTCCTATGGCTAAAGCTTACAATATCCACAGAGTTTCACTTTATGGCTTGTCTCGAGAGCTATTACCTTAAGCAAGACGAGAAAATGATAATAAGAGTTTCACTTTATGGAATAATGTGTATCTACTATTACATTGAATATTGTTGATTTACCATTTTTTTTCAAATCTAATAATTAATAGTGAAATATAATTTAGGTAAACCTTTTTATCATTTGATGTTTATTTAGAGGATGATAAGTGAAGAGATTGATTTATTTTACTTATAAAATGTATTGGATTGGGTAGATTTATTGTATCAAATTTAATAATAATGTATTACTCTATCAAATTTAATAATAGTATAATATAGTTTAATAGTGTGTATAAGTGTAAATTTAATTATTTTTATTAATAGGAATATAATTTTGGCATTACATAATTGTCCACTTAATTATATCATTAGGTTAAGTTGTCATAAAAATGATGAGTTCTTAGGAAATATGTTTGAGACATGGTAAGGTAAAGAGAGAAATTATTGATTTTTTTTTTGTTAAGTTGTTTGTGTCATTCAAAGATGATTACATGCTTAATATTTGGCTTAAGAAACTATGGCTCGGGGGCATCTAAGTTGTCGAAATTACTTAGGGATCACACCCAGCCTTGGCCACACTAACCCTTAACATGAATGGGTTTTTTCCCACATACTTTTGAACCGGTAACCTTCACATCACAATGTAACTTAACTATACACCACATCACCATATATTCTACGCCCCATGGACTAAGAGAGAAATCATTGTATTTGTTGAAATGTTTTGTTTTATTTTTGTAATTTTTGAAATAATATTCAAAATTATATGTAATTTGTTAACTATAAGTTGATTTAGTTATGAATATTACGTAGCAAATATTATTTGTAAGTAATTTGAAAAATTTAGAATCTTAGATATTCATGAGGTACATGAAAATGCCACTACTCTAACACTTTAAAAGTTCATATCATTTTTTTTATTTTGTTTTTGTTTTAATAAGGTGATCATTTTAAACTATTTTATTTTATCAATTACTGTTTTATTTAAAAATAAAAAAATCATATAAAATTAATATGATTAGCTTTCCATGATTAGACAGATTGTCTGTGATACATTTTGCATATCTAAGCATCCTTTCATCCAAGACACCTCGGTGCAACCGACCATCACATTCTTCATCTCCTGGATTTGCCGAACCTTTCCATGACCACTCCAATCCTATCGACCACATCCCCTAGAGGCCTTGACCACTGGTCCCTCAGAGGATAGAATGATAAAATTGAATTATGATGGTGCATCCAAAGGAAGCCCATGAGATGCGAGCTTTGGTGGTGTCTTTAGAAAATTGGAAGGGGAGATTCAATGGATTTATTTTGGGAAACTAGGGACTACCATCAACAATGAAGTGGAGCTCCATGCGATGAAGCATGTTCTTTCCATTGCAAAAGAGCGACACTTAGGCCCCCTAATTATAGAAGGAGACTCGACCATGACAACTCTCACGACCCACAAGCTCCAGCAGGGCTCCACGGTCACGAAGGTTATGAAGAATTGGAGACTGGCTAAAATACTTCATCATATTCAACAACAAATCAAGGACCTTAGTGGGATCCACTTTCAAGTGGTCAGAAAGAAGGTGGATGATGTGGCTGACAATATCCCTAACAAGGGCACAAATAGCGGTTAAACATTGTAATCCCTTGCATTGAGGGAGTTAGGGGAAGGCCCCCTGAGTCACAAGTGTGAGACATCAATGCCAAGGACGACGAAGGAAGTAGAATTTTTTTTTTACCACAGGACTATAGATCTCCCAAGCTTAGATAGTACAATATCCCTAAGTCAATGTGATGAGCCTTGCCTCTTGCACCAAATCCAATAGTTCTCCAATGTTTCCTTGGATCTAAATCATGTTTCTGGGTAGCGAGCACCACCCTCTCCACCTAATTACCAGTAAAAACCCTCAAGTTGCTATAGATATTGAGTCCTTGACTGTAGCAAGCATTCAAGGCTTAGTTATCACCACCTTCCTCATCGACACCCTCAACTCCAGATTGACCTATGAACACCCCAGGCCTATAGATCTCCTCCATCATTCTCTTTTCTCTCAGGCTCTCTCTGCTACTCCTTTCCATGCTCCTGGTTTCTGACCCCTTGTTTTTTTCTTTCTGCAAGATTTTCTTCCCCTTGTTCACAAGCATGGCCCCTCGCCAGAACAAAAACCCCTCCACCAACCATCACAGAGGATGGAATATCGAAAGGTCGAACCAAGCCAACGTGTGATCGAGGAATAGAGAAGAGGCGGTGGCCAAGAAGATCACCCTTAATTATAATATTATTGCCCCCTAAGAGACCCGAGGGCGAATTTTAGAGATGGAGAATCAAGCCAGGGTGACTCGACGTAGAACAAACACTGGGGACCTAGATGCTCAGTTTGAATGGATCCCCGACCTAGGGTTCACGAGGGTTAGGGAAAATTTGTACAACCGTACTATCGAGCTCTCTTGGAAAATGAAGGAAATTCTTGGCTTGGTGCTGCATGAAAACATTCAAGCCAATAAATCCCTAGAGGATAAGTTGAACAAGCTCAATGAAATTTTTATTATGTACATGGAAACTGTCCACCACACGTTCTTCATCACCAAATACTCCCTGCACTATGACCTGCTTAAGATACATATGACCTCTATGCAGGTTGTACTTGCGAGCACACCCTTGATCAAGTGAGAGACATAAGGTGCTTTGGCTAGCCACCCTGCTTCTGAGGATGCCCTTGCTGGAGGAAGTCTAGAGATGCCTATTTCGTTGGAAGAGGACTTTGCGAACTGATTTGTCTGATGCAATCTGAACCCTTTTTGTCTTGGCTCTGTGCCTTATGGGTCAGTGATTTTTGTTCTTGTTTACAGTATTTAGAAAAGCAAGTGACAGGTAAGGGGAAGGGTTACAGAAGGGTTACCTTCTGTAGGGATACAAGGGTTAAGTTGTGTAGGGATTAAATATTACTAATTTTGTCAATTTTTTACTTATGTTAATTTTGTCACTCATTTTGTAACAAAAGTGACCAATGCTAGTCAATCAGTACCCTGGTTGAAATACATGTTTTGTAAAAGAAAAAAACCCAAAAAAAACACTTTACTGTCATTGGTCAAGTCTCGAATTTGATCAACAAAAAACTATAATATAAAACAACTCCTTACTTAAAAAAAAAAAAATATGATATTTAAAATTTTATTTATTACACTTATTAATTATTAAAAACTATACACTTAATATTTAATACATTAAATATAAAAACATTATCTAAAAAAAATGAAATATTAAAACATAAATTCTCAATAACCATAAATATATTCACATATTATAATAATAATAATAATCCCACCATTTAAAAAAAGTTAATTTACACATACTAACTCTTTTCTCAGTGTTCATATATACTTACTTCTAAGACAATCCATTACTTACTTTTACATGCAACGGCTTATTGAGTAAAGTAACATAACGTACATAATTCCTTTTTAAGAGAATATTTATCCTCACATAAAAATATCCACAATATCTTAATAATATATTTATACATATAATAATCTAACATATATTAACTCTCACTTAATATACAAATCTTTAGTATTAAAACAATTTAGTTTTTACTTCTACATGCTACTTCTTATTGATTAAAGTGGCTTCATTATGAGGTTACAATATAATCTTAATTATGGAACCTAGCCTTGAGGGGATCAAGAGATTTAGACTCACGACTATCCCAACTTTAGAGGAGAGATCTCACACATGTCTCATAAGCACCAGAGATAACCATAGAAATAATTTCACACGTCTTATAAGCACCGGAGATAACAATAGAGATAATTTCACACATGTCTCATAAGCACCAAAGATAACCATAAAGATAATTTGTTGTGCGATGTTGTTTTGTTTTTTTTTTTTTTTTTAAATTCCATACACTTTCATAATTTTTTCACTTCGTTATAGTTGTTCACCATATCGTTTTTCTAAAGGAAAAAAACATGTGAATTCACTATACGAATAAAAAAATCATATATGCCTATGCCTATGCCTGTGCCATTCTTATGAGTTATGACCCCAAAATTCCGGTCATATGAATTTATTATACGAGTAAAAAAATTATATGTACATATTATGTACCTATGCTTGTGCCATTCTTATGGGTTATGGTCCCAAAATTCCCCATTAAAACCGGAGTTCAAACATACTCGCCAAATATCTAAAAATAATTAAAAAACATGAGAGGGCAGAGATGCACAATATTTACACACACAAATAATTGAATTATTGTCTTTTCAATAGAGATTACATACGTACATATAGTTGAACTAATTCTAATCTTAGAGAGAAGTTGAGAGAATCTCTCAACTTCCTCAACAACCCAATCCAAACTAAGTAAACATAATAATTGAGGCATTATCTCAAACACCCTCCCTTAATGCCTACATTACATAAAACTTACAATACTGAGATCACAATTACAAAATTTGTATTTGCTTTTGTCTAGCTGGTCTTCATCAGCAACTCTACCCACTCTGTGGTCTTCTGGATTCTGCTCTTTCTTTCTCCATATCTTCGAGCTTACCTTTCAACCCATTTAAAGTACACCTGCTTCTGACCATCAATGCTAAGTTTGTAAGATTAAAGATTCTTGGCACCCCCGAAGAAGAGTCTTGACACTGAACTACCCTATGGAAATATTTCCATTTGTGAAATAACCCTGAAGAATACATTTTAACAGTCTATAGGAAAATATTCTAGGTACAGAATATGATCAGCGATTAATCTTACAAAATGACCTTTACACATAAGGATCTTATTGTATAACCTGTAACTGATGCTCTTGAAGCCCCGAGGAACAACAAGACCCATCAGCATATAACAAATTCACACAATCAAATTAGCCAATTGTTCTCTCGGCACCGAAGAACGTTGAGAACGACTAATTTAGATTATGCTAAAATGTTCAATGATTGGTTATGTACTACACAACTCTCACAACAACAAACTTAAACCCCACACTATACACCACACCACACACTTGCAAATCATATTACAAAACATGTTCTTAGAAAAGTTTAAGAGATGGATCAGGAGGTTCATCCTCACTTGAAGAATCTGCATCAGGTGAATCTTCTGAAAATGTTGCATAGGCTGTTTTTTTCAATTTTCCATTTAAAAGATCTTGAGCCCGAATTTTGCAATTGAATGCTGTATGTCCATATTTATGACAATAGAAACATTCAGTCTTATTTTTATTCATCCTTCCCTTGGAATATAGTGCAAGTTCATTATGTGAACTAGCCTCTGCGCCACCTATCCTCTTTTCATCTGCCATAAGAGCTGCTATCATTTCATCAAGTGTTTGACGTGGCATTTGACTTAGAGTAAATATGGCATTATCATATTTTGAAGACAAGCTATTTAATAAAATTGCCTTTGCATCATCATCATCTACTTTAGAATTAATTTCTGACAACTGTCTCATCAAAGCTCTTAACTCATTTATGTGTGTTGACAATGATGTCTCACTATCCATTTGAAGTTTAAACAATTGTAACTTTAAGAAAAATTTTGCATTAACAGCTTTTGCCCCAAATACCTTATTCATTTCTTCCCATATTGCTGCAGAAGATTTCTGTAAGTCAATTAGATGTAGCTGGGAATCTGCAAGTGATAGTCCAAGGATAGAATTGGCTCTTTCTTCTCTTTTCTCCAATTCAATTAACTGTCTAGCATCTGTAGGTGCTTTTTCTAAGCCTTCTACAATATTCCATAGATTTCTACTCATCATTTGCAGCTGAACTTTTACCTTCCAAGTGTAGAAATTAAAGCCATTAAACTTTTCCAATACAATAGGCTCCATGTTGAAAAGAAAAGTTTTAGCCTTTTTTAATCAACAAATATTTCGCTGATTAAATTTCAAAAATAATATAATATTATCACAATGGAAAAAAAAACCGCCAAATATATGTTAAGCAATTGAGTGTAAGCCAACCATATGAAAACGCACCCGAGGACAATAGCTATCTTGGCAAATTCTGAGTTTTCACCTTAAATTTCATGGCTGTGCACAAAACGTGGATTTTGTAATTGTTACAAACATGGATTTGATATATCTGAATATGGGCCGCTTCCCTATCTCGTCTGTCACACTATAGTCCCTGCGCTGACAAAAAAAAATGACGGTTGGCTGTTTTGGCTGTTTTGGGACCCTATGCCTCTATCGCGGGGCCTTGTAGCTGCCTTTGTCTTTGAATCCGTTGCTGGTTCTTCGATTGATGGATGAAGATAAACTATATCAGTTGGTCAAAATGCCTGTCCGCCATTTACCACATAGCTTCCGTTCGTTCAGTTGCACCAGTTGTTACTTGCATCGTGGAAAATACTTAGTCATCATCTCACTGCGTTTGCTGAAAAAATAAAAATCACTGCTTTCACAGAGAATAGAGACAGATGGGATGATCAATGCCAGTGCTCTGATACCAAATTAAAAAACATGAGAGGGCAGAGATGCACAATATTTACACACACAAATAATTGAATTATTGTCTTCTCAATAGAGATTACATACGTACATATAGTTGAACTAATTCTAATCTTAGAGAGAGAAGTTGAGAGAATCTCTCAACTTCCTCAACAACCCAATTTAAACTAAATAAACATAATAATTGAGACATTATCTCAAACAAAAATAATTTTGTTTCGATAAAAAAAAAAAAAACCTAAAATAAAAACATCTTAAAATCTTTTAGTTCATATTGACCATATCACTTGTATATTCATTTAACTTTTAATTCTATAAATGTCATCAATTCTATAAACTATTTTTTATTATTATAAAATTTAACAATAATGTTAATATTAATATTCTTTATTCTTTTATAATAAGATATTCTATTATTTTAACTTAACCTTTCATTGTTCCATTTAAATAAAATAACATTGAATATTTTCTTTGTATTTTTCAATTTGTTATTTATCTCATAAAGTTTGACTTTTTATCAAATAGGTTAGACTTTCTTTTGAAAAAAATAATATCAAGTATTAACCATAAATATGTTTTCAATATAGAGTTGTGATTCTTCGTATATTTTTTAATATCCTTCATATACCATCTACATGTGTTAGTAAATTTCGAGTGTGATATTATTTACTAATTATTTATTTATTTATTTTATTTTATTTTAATAGCATTTTATTTATTAAAATTTATTAATCTTTTTACAAATTTTAATTTTAATTAATCGTATTTATATTTTTGATCTTTGATTCTTCATCACGAAGATGTTTTTTTTACATTTTTTAATTTTTAAATAAATAATGTTTAATTGTGATTTGTAATATAAAAAAAATCTCCATCATTCTCTAGATTTATCCTTGAATGTATTATTTGGTTTTTGCAAGTTAAATAATTTAACTTATTTTTAATTATGATGTTCTTGGTCTTTTTTTAGTACTTGTTTTGTTGTTGTTTTTTTAATTTACTTTTAATATTTTATTAATAAAGTTTTTTTAATTTTTTTTGAGATTTTATTTTGTATTGAGAATATGGTTTTTTTATCAGTTATAAGATTCAACACAAAAAAATATTGCCATTTTACTTCTATTATGTTTTTGGTGATTCATTATAGTACTTAAGGAAGTGACCTCTAGCTACCAACGACTCTATGTGCTTCACACCATAACCATTCTCACCATTCTTAAAAATCATTTATGTTTTACATAACAAAATACAGTAACGGGGGAATGGAATCAAAATTGGAATGTCGCGACTCTTTGTTCCATTAATACTTTATTTTTGGTATTTTCAAGCCTCCACACTATGGATGTGTGCATCATCTTATTGTGTCTTAGAGAGATAATACAAGACATCTAAGAGAGAGGTCGCAATTTGTGTGATGCATGGTTGCGGCGATATTTGTGACGTTTGGGCTTGTTCAGTTGGTGAAATTGGACAAGGATTCACCTTAGAGATGGCTTGGGTACTTGTTTCATGTGTGCCTTGTTACCCCTTGAGCTATACATTCCATTTCATCACTTGGAACATCTAACCTTTTGGAATAATTCACACATATGATTGTAAGGAGGATTAAGACCACTTGGGGTGGACGATGTTGCACATGATTGAGGACATGGAGATGAATTTGAGTGAAACAGGTCAGCTTTAATATGCATGAGGAGACATGTGGTGGCGTTGCCTCCAACCGCCACCCCATAAGTTGCTTGCATGGGTTGACTAGGGTGGAAAGGTGAAGAGACACAACCCTTCACCACCCTACCACCCATAAGACCCACTATAAATACACTCAAATGAATGGAATTCGAGGAACAACTTGAAGGGAATTTTAGAATTTCTCCTGCCTTCATAATACAAGCTGAAACAAAATTTAGAAGCTCCATACATGGGTAGAGGAGCCTACCTAACTATGAGGTAGGGTGAAGAAAGAATCTAGTAGGATGGAGGGTTTTTTAGTAGAATTTTTGTGCAACAAAAAGGAATATGTGTATGGGGATTGTTGGATATGTGGTAGAGTGAAATAATATCATAGGTTCAAAAAGAGGGGCCAAGAAGGTCTGCAGCTCATTAGGGTGGAAAATTATGGTTATAATTACCCTAAACATCAATTTAAGGTTATTGCTTATCTGATTTGATATTTTATTCTTGGGAAAATTTGGGAAAGGTCTACCACACTTATCAATATTAGGAGTAGAGGTTTGTTTAATGGTTTAGAGGGCTAGTCGAGAACCGTTTCCCTAACCTAAGGGTTCTCATCTAGGATGTGTAGGATTTTTGGGAATGCTTTTTCAGTGTATTGGGAGGTTAGGCTTGGGAAACCAAGACTTAGGATACATGGAGGTTTTTTCCATTATTGTACATTATATTATTGTAGAAATATGATATTTTATATTGATGTATTTTGGTGGACTAGGAGGGTCTCACCCCATGCACATTATTGGTTTTCACCATACATGGATGTTTATATGTAATATTATGACATTCTTATTGTAGCAGACTTGTACATGTGGATGATACATGATGTTGATGGATGGATGCTTGGCACAATTGTGTTAATATTGAACGTTAATTCCACAAACATAATATGTGTTACATGTGACATAAGTATAAGGCCTAGAGGCATAGTCCAAGAGTGAAGTACTTGTAAGTTGGTGATTTCCATTACGAGGAACCTCACTGGTGCTACATACTTAGAGGACTTGATGCACCTTTAACTGAGGGATTGTATAGGAGAATGATAGGTGGTATCAAAGATGAAGATAAATAAAGTGAAGCAATAGTACTTGAATCAATTTGACTGCAGTTTGGTGCTCTTCACCACATTTTCCCTGATGTGAAAGTTGGTATCAGAGACGAAGAATTGCATAAGTGAGAGAAATTTGATGCTCTTCAACACACTATCCTTGATGTGATAAATGGTATCAATGCTAAAAGAAATAAGATCATATGTAGTAGTGGTGTAGCTCTTCACCAGCCGAGAGTTGGTATCAAAGCTAAAATAAGGAAGGGTGTATGTAGAAATGGTGAAAATCTTCATCAACCAAGAGTGGGTATGAGAGCTAAAAGAAGGAAGAGCTTGTGCAATAGTGGTTCAACTCTTCACCAAACGAGATTTGGTATCAGAGCTTAAATAATGAAGAGCATGTGCTACAGTGGTGTAGCTCTTCACCAACCGAGAGTTGGTATCATAGTAGATTGAAAATGGAGTGCCCTTCATCATAGTTGAGCATAGATCAAAACATGATGCATACAACTATGGTAGTTTGGAGTTGGAGGTGTAGACTTGAATAGTTTGGTGATGAGATGATCAGGAGTTTTGGTATCTTGGTGAAGATTATGATGTGAAATAGTATGTTGTGTGGAGACTTTCTAGAACTGAGAGAAGAGTACCACAAGTTTCTTGCAACATACCAGAGCACAAGGACCTCCTAGACTTTGAAGGAGGAGAAAACTAGGATTATTGTTGTGAGGGATGGTGCACATTTCTCATGGAGATGTGTTCTAATTCACTTATGAGCCAAGCATAATGAAGCTAATAAACCGATATTGGATGGGGTTGATTCCTTGGATAAGGGCGGTGGATGAGGTATTCATGTAGATGATGAGTCGTGGTTGGCCATGTGATGGAGTAGTCGAGCGTTTAACACAACTAAAAAAATAATACCATTTTAGTGAGATCACTCAAAGCATAATGGACCAACATCATATGAGATTGTAGATCATCATGGTTTGGCTGAAATTCTTCATTAGGACTTCAATGCGAGCTGAGATGAGATATTGGTGACCTATGAGGGGGTGGATACATTGATGGATAAATGAGCTAGCCAGTGAGAAAACATCATGATTAAGATAATGTTGGATTGGGTTCAAGGAGCTTGAGATGATAGGTTGATGGACTTTTAGTTGTGACCATTGCAGCCTTAATGTGGTTATATGTGATGATCTTGGAGTATCTATAAGTTGCTGATGAGCTTGAATCAATGACTTGTGTAGGATAAGTGTAGCCCGATTCAAACATAGTATGGGATGTGTCTCTTTGGAGAAGACTTGGTAAACAAAGATCAATTTCAAGACACCTTATTCACATGATCCAATGGTATATTTGGGTGAATTTGGTTGTTGTTATGGTGGTACCTTGGTCTGATACTTGGGTCGACTTAGCCATTATCACATGATTTGAAGACTTGTATGATTAATGAGGCTAATTTTTCCATGATCTAGAGATCCTTCTCGAGGAGGATGACTTAGAAATCTATGGAGGCCACTTGGTATGCATATGAGATGATGAGGAAAGTGGGACTTGCCTTCAACATATAGCTGTGAGAAACATGTTTTCATAAATAAGAAGAGATGAGGAGTGGAGAGACATGGCCGATGGTAGGATCAATGGATCTGGATGCCTTGATGGAGCACCTTGGATTTTGGTTGGAGACATTGGATCATCACAAGATGATTGAGTTATTGAATTGGAAACTAATTAGTTTTATGATCTCTTTATGGATTTGGATGTGGAGTAGATAGTGGAGTTGCTAGATGGAATTCATTTGAATTTGTTTGCAGTGAGTAAGGCCTAGGATGCCTTTGTTCGAGTTGCTTGTGTGGATGGACCGATGTTTTGGAGGCGCAACACTTGGAAAATGTGGAGGATATGTCTTTATAGAATATGGCCATGACGAAAATATTTTTGGTTGAGTATGTGACGTATTTCATGTTGGAAATAACTGATGATGATGTGAAGATGTGAATTCTCATGAATTGGGCTCTATGATTGGACTAATAATCTAATTAGTTTGATTCATGGGGTTATACAATGTGCATACACATGTTATAATTATGTTGGAGTAGGGAAAAAAATTTCATAAGTGGCTCAACACATGGATATTTATTGGTTATCGTGGTAGGAGTTGCAACTTGATACATTGTAGACAAATTTTAAGGGAGAGTCCTTTTATGATGGCTTTGGGAAGTGTGAATACTTTTGATGAATTGTGTTTGATTACTTAGTGACAAAGTGATTTTAAGAGATATTCTACAGAAAGCCTGCTTTTTGGATGAGAGAATATGGAGGACTTTGGGTTCCTAAGTGACACCTATGAGGAGGTGTTGGGACCAAGATGATTGAGGAGGATATATATGCATCTCTTCTCTTGAGATATTAGAGTGAGAGGAGATATCCTACTCTGTCCTCTCATGTCTTCATGCAGTATGATGAGGAGGTTGTTTGGTGGCACTAGTGAGACAGGGTGTTAAGATGAAGAAAAATATTCCTTGTTGATATTGATGATGAACCTTGGTGATGGATGGTTTGCTAAGTGCTTTGTTATTGAGGAATGCAATTTTTTTTTGGAAGGGGAGAATGTTAGGCCTTTTCACTATGGATGTGTGTGCAATCGTCTTGTGTCCTCGAGAGAGAACACAAAACATCTTAGAGAGAGATCTTACTTTATGTATGACACATGGTTGCGACAATATTTATGACATTTGGGCACGTTTGGTGGGCGAGATTGGACATGGAAACACCTTGAAGATGACTTGGGAACATTTTTCATTTGTGTCTTGCTATTCATTGAGCTATACATGTCATTTCATCAGTTAGAACATCAACCCTTTTGGAAGAAAGTCAGACAGATGGTCGTAAGGTGGATTGAGACAACATAGGGTGGATGAGGTTTCACATGATGGAGGATGTGACAATGAATTTGAGTGAAATGGGTCAACTCTATTATACATGAGGAGACACGTGGTGGCATCACCTTGAACTGCCACCCCATAGCCTTCTTGCACAAGTTGAATATGATGGAAAGGTGAAGAGACACGACCCTTCACCACCCTAACACCCATAATACATACTATGAATATGTTCAAATGAATGGAATTTGAGGACAATATTGGAGGGAAGTTCATACTTGTTCCTACCTTTATAGTACAAGATAAAACCAAAGCTAGAACCTCCATACATGGGTAGAGGAACCTACCTACCGAGGGGTAAGGTGGAGAAAGAATGAAGTAGGATTGAGGGTTTCTGAGTGAACTTTTGCAACATCAACAAAGGGGGACATGTACAGGGGTTTCTATATATGTGGTAGAGAGAAATCAGATCATAGGTTTGAAAATAGGGGCTGGGTGGCTCAACGAATCGTTAGCGTGACAGGGACCCTGACCACCTGTTTTAGGGTGATTTATTTTTCGATTTCATATCTAATTGTGGGGAAAGGTTGGGGAAGGCCTACCACACCTATATATATAAAGAATAGAGGTTTTCGTGATGTTTTATAGGGTTGGGTGGAGAAACCTTTCCCTCCCTAAGGGTGCTTAGCTAGGGTGTGTAGGATTTTTAGGAGTGTTTTTCCAGTGTATTAGGAGGTTAGAATTGGGAAGCCTAAACATAGAATACTTGGAGGATTTTGCCGTTATTGTACATTGTATTATTGCAAAAATATCATATTTTAGATTGATATATTTTGGTGGACCGGGTTGGGAGGGGGGGGGGGTGGTCTCACCCCATGCACATTATTGGTGTAGATTTTATAGGGATGTTTATATGTAACAAAGTGACATTGTATTGTGACATTTTTATTGTAGCATAGATGTGCATGTGGATGGTATAGGATATTGATGGATGAATGTTTGGAATTATACTTGTGTTAATATTGAATGCTAATTCCACAAACATAATATGTCTAACACACGACAAAAGTATAAGGGCGAGAGGTGTAGTGTGGGATTGAAGTACTTGTAATTTGGTCACTTCCATTATGAGGAACCTCACTAGTGTTGCATGCTCAGATGACTTGATGTGCCTTAACTCAAGGAACACTCTAGGGGTGTGATAGTTATTGATGGAATAAGTAATTACTTAACAATCTTTCTTAATACATTTTCTAAGCAATAATCTCTATTAGCTTGTTATCAAATGTGAGATCCAAGTGGAGTTGTGTTGTTTCATTTCTATATATAATCATCTCTTGATTTATTGATGATGCGAAAAGAAATAAATTATCAATCTTTCACTATGTGTGGGACCATTGAGTGTAACTTTTTACTAAGTTAATTGATTTCTAAAGGGTTTTGGTATATTGAAATGTTTTTTTTTTTACCTTAATCGTTTGGAGTAATTTAAATAAACAAGATCAAACTTGTTCACCGCCACTACCACTACAATATCAAAATCAAATTTTCTAAATGTCATTGCGAAAAATATCCAACAAACTGAAAGCTAAATTCATTAATAAATTATAACTTATTTACAAAAATATAAATTAAATAAACTATATTCTAAATTAACATCTAACATAATTACTCAAGGTTTTTTTTTTTTTTTTAAATAGTATTTTTCAAATTATTTTTATTTTTAGTCAAAATTTTGATTAAAAAATATTTTATAATAAAATTAATAATTTTATCAATATAAACTTAAACTTGTAGAATTAATGAAAATGATCTAACCACATTTTAAGGTGTGCCAACATGAAATAATTAACCCTTAAAAGCCTTAGGTTGTCGGTCCCTACAAAAATACTACTAATTTCCTATGGCAGAGAGGTCCAGAAATGGCATGGCCACTCCCAAAACACTACCGATTTATTGTGACGCAAACACCAAATGGATCAGTCATGTGTGTGTTTGTGGCCATGTAAGGGAAGACTTACTATTGAATGAGATTCCATGAAATGTTTTCACAAGTTGCTAGATAGACAGACATAGAGAGTCTTCAACGCTTGGCTAAGTTTTCAACAAAAAAATATTTAACTTTGGACGTTATTACCTGATAAAGCTCAGAACAAAAAAATTCAAGATACTTAGCTACCGAATTTAAAAACCAGCCTATATCTTAGATTGAAGTAAAATGAAATATGTTTGATGTTCGGTGGCATGTTTATGGAGTTACCTAAGTTAATAGTTTTCAAAAGAATATGTTTATATTTTTTCGAGTTTTCTATCGAAGTTGTTGGGGTCCTGTGATTTGGCTGATTGGGAAACCAAATGACAAGGCAACATTCAAACCAAGCTTTAGAGCTCTAGGATCTAGCCCTCCTAGTCTCAGAGAGGGATCTCTCAATATGTTTGTAAGGATATATCTTTATGCTTTTAAGAGGTTGATTTTAGGCTAGTTATGAAGTGCAAATTTGTTTTTTTGTTGGCTAGACATAGATGATTTAGGCAGCATAAATAGAGTGTGGAAATCTACAAGCCATTGGGCAGTGGAGTCATGTGGAAGTCTAAAAAATTCTAATTTATGAATTTGGGGAATCAAACAGAAAATCTAACTTAGTCAATGGATCTGTGGGTTCATATAGGTGGAATGAGATGAGCATCAAGGATTTGGAAGGAAAAGTAAACCTGTAAGGGCTGTTAAGACTCCTTAATCATGTATACCTTTCAACTGAGGGACTTGCAACACTATCTAAACATAAAGAAATATTCAATAGCTAGGGCTAACCATGAATTCTACCAACATGCTTTATGCAAATAACATAAACAAGACAAACTTTCAAGTAAGACAAAGAAGAAGAAGAACACTATGTTTCTTCTAATTGTTTCACTTAAAGGAGTTAGAAAACATATAAGAAACACAACTAATTGCATTCATAAAAGGGGGAACACCCAGGCATCTAAGACTGCAATTATAAAGACCTTCAAATATGACTATCTCAGCAAGAAACAGAGGGTAAGATTAGAACAAATCCTCTCTGCCAAGCTGCAGAAAATAGTGTTTGAATGATGTTTTTAGAAATAGCTTCCAAGAGGAAGCAAGCAGGCAGGGCGAATCATAATTCAACCTTGACACCAACTATTTTAACTATTCTAAAATGAACAATCTTAAGGGTTTAAAATCAGTCAAACTACTCAATAAAACCTTCAGCAGATGAAAACATAAAGGCAGTGAAGAGTAAACAGGCCTAAGGTGCTTCTAGGAGACATTTCTTAGCCTAAGATTTTTACTCTACTGCAAGCAAAGCATAATGGAACAAAGAAAAAAATAGGAAATAACATTAAAAAATAGAGAATACTTCACCAAAGCCAGGCTCAGGTATCCAATGATCTAGCCTCCTTCATCAATAGAAAATAAAAGACATCCACACTTCTTCAAAACATCAATCCTTCTTCAAAGCAGTAGTCTATGTATTACTTCAAAATTCATCAAATGCCAACCCTTACAATGAGAGTTCAAATAGGGTTTATAGGTGAATGGGGAGGAGAGGTGACATAGATGGTCTTAATGGATAATTAAAACAGAGGATAAAAACATTCGAATGCCCATTCTGTGTCATAAATATTACATTAATTTCTTGCCCATTCTAGTAGTTCTTGTAGACTTTGAGGCTTAATTGTCAAGCTGGTAATAACTCCAAAGAGTGTCTTTGTGGAGAAGTCTTCTGGATGTTATGGTTTTGTCTTTTCTTCTGGTACAATTAAAGTGGATAGTATGGGTTTTGAGACCACCCACATCTTTACAATAACTGCCTTAACAGTTAAAAGAGGTTTTGACAGCATAATAAATGTTGATTGACTTTATGGATAGAAAGTAGGCCCAAATGATGTCAGTTAGATATTCTGAGTGAATAACTGCTCCTGTTTGATGTATTCAAGGCTGTTCTGGCCTAAGTCTTCTTGATTTAATCATAAAACTGCTTTAGGCCTGATTTTACTTTCGCCTTCATAATCTTTTGTGTTTTCTTTATCTCCTTTGAAGATTTCTTCAAACCTTTATTTTCTTATCTTTAGTCTTTGCGCTCCTTTAATTTTCATTGTTGGCTGTATTTCTTGACGTACAGGTGTCCTTGGTTATTGTGCTGGAGGGCTTGAATGAATAGTCAATGCTCATGACACATTGCCTTAAACGTGGAAAAAACCCTTTCTTATCCCTTTTCTACATTGATTTGAGCCGCAGAAGGTCGTTACCTTTTCCCCGTCCTTTTTATGGACTGTGGGAAGGCTCAGATGCCTTAGAACCACCATTGAACCTGAACAGTCGACAACTATTAAATAAAATCTGCAACTTAGGATAAAAATTCTTTTAGAGGGTTTCGGCGGAGGGGGAGGAGCTGTGCGGAGGCGAAAATGCATGCGAAAGGAGGTTCCATGGATGAAACCTATGAAAATGAGATTAAAATATTATTAATGGCGCATAATCAGGAACGACGGTTTTGGAGAATAGTAGAGGTGGTATTCGTGCGATGGGAGAGTGGTAAGTAGCTTTCTGCAAATCGAATGCGATATGTGTCAACGCTCGACATGTGGCTTCGAGAAACCACCCATTTCACGCTCAAGTTGCATGTTGGGGGAGGAGGGGTGAAATGAACACGAAAAGGGATCATGGCCGTTAGATCTGGGAGCTACAAATCTATGGTTGAGAATGAACGTGGAGGGATGAGAGTAGCATGGCAAGATGAGATGGTGGGGCTGGGCTGACGTAAGCCTAATTTTGTCGTGTAGTGGAAGGGGTTAATTGATCGGGTTGAGTGCGAGCCATTGGATCGGAAATGATTAATGGCCAGGATCTTTTTCCGGGAGGAGATGGTGGATGGAGGAGGAGGAAAAGGTGGAGCTCCAATGGCTGTCAGATCTTCAAGATCGATGGTGGAGAGTTGATCAGGGGAAAAAGTCGGGACGAAGGATTAACAAAGGAAAAAGGGGTTTAGTAAAGGAACAAGAAAAGAGGTCTTGTGAAGGAATAAGTGACCGGGAGCAGAAATGAAGAAGGGAAAAGGGCTTTAGTGCTTGGTCACGGGCCTGGGTCACATGGAGGAAAAGGATCTAAGGGCTTAATCTGAACAACACTTAAGGCCTATATGATAAAAGAGCGTTTTTAAAGCCAAAATGAAGGTTTTTACAGCCTTTTAAGGGTTTCAGTAGAGTTAAGAAGGCTAAATTAGACCAAGTAAGAGAAAAATAAATGGTCTAAGTGGGTTTTGATAGCCTTTTAATGGAAACAAAAGGTACATAAAGGGATTCTTTAGAAGAAATGAAGGATAAGCAAAGGGGAAAAAAATGAGTGATATGAAGGGAATTGTGAAGATGAAATGGAGGAATGAAATGATGGAGATGAGGCCATGAAAAACAATTTTCTCATTGGAAAAAATAGGATTTTGAGGTGAAGACATTAGTGAGATGGGTTCTTTGGATAATGAACATGGCAGGACTTCAAGAACTCACAGATTTACTTGAAATTTGTTTCTTGAAGGCTACAAACTGATTCTAGCCATCATTAGGTATAACAGAAATAATAGATGGCTAACAGTGGCTCCACTTGGGGAGGACAACTTACTATTTAGGTGTCCAGAACCCCAGTTTATCAATCTCTAGCTTTCAGCAGACCAGTTTCTTAATCCATTGGGCACAATCTCTTTGTTTTCTTGCTGAATTTCTGTGCATTTTGATAATTCTTCCACTGACCTACAACATTAAATTTCTTTAAACCACATCTCTACCTACCCAAAACTACTTGTCCTAGAATTTTTTCTTCTCTTGAGTGCACTTGGACTGGCATCTCTTTTACATATTATTTTTGAAAACAAAATGATAAAACTATATAATTCCACCCTTATTTCTTCCAAGGGTCTAGATTAAACAGTTGGACTCTAAAGCTTCTCTACCTAATATACTATCTGTCAAGATTAAGCTGTTTGACAGATCTACATTCTCTACATTCTAAAATAGAAATTTAAACGCAGACAAATAAGGATTAAACAGTTTGATTTGTTGTAGTGTCTATGGCATAAGAAACCAGTTGCCCATAAACTTTTATTTGCAGAAAATTAAAAAAAAACTATGAAGGCTTAAGATTTGAAAATAAAATACATCCTTCATTCTTTCTTCAGCTCTGGTTTTGATCTTTTTAGAGCTATCTTCTTCTTCTTTCTTGGTTCAGGTTTTCATCATATTAGAACCATTCTTTCTTTTTTCTTTGGCTCATATTTTGGTCTGATTAGAGCCATTCCCTTTGTGCTTTCTTGGTTCAGGTTTTGAGCTTATTTGAACCATTCTCTGTATCCTAATCTATTCTACTGTTAAGCCAAGATTAAATTGTTTGGAAAATCTGATTCACTAACCTATCAACAGTAAATTGAAATCTATCTAGCCATGATTAGGTTGTATGACTAGATAGCAATGCCCTCTTTTGGTAGTGGAATTTAAGCTTGCACACTTTCAGACTCTCTTTCCTTTTTTTTATGGGGTTGTACCTTTCTTTTTTCAATCTAATATGCCCTCTTTTTCTTTTATTTTATTGTTTATGTAATTTTTCTTTTTCTCATGCAATGGTATGTACAATGGATGAAAAACTCTGAAACTAAGATTCTTGATAGAAATAGTGTTTGAGCATCCTGCCATTGACATGACCTCCAAACACCTCTTCTCCATTAAGCTCCTGCAAAAAAATGCATTGTGGCCCCTTATGGAATGAATAATGTCGGGCCCCTTCCATATATTTTCAAATTTACCGTGTTTCCATTTCGCTTCCCTTCTGGAATCCCATTTTAGAACTACATTTCCAACTTGGAAGTCATTTGCTTTGGTCCTTCTGTCAAATAATTTCTTGATTCCTTCTTGGAGTACTTGTGTCCTTTTATATACTTCCTCTCTTGACTGTTGCAAATGAATGTCTGATTGATCCTCCTTTGCATATCATTTTCTTCAACTTGGACCTCTTGAAGGAGTTTCATGACTGGAACTCCTAGAGATGTTGGGAAGACTACATCCATGCCGTAAACCAACTGATAGGAAAACATGCTGATGGAATTTCTAGTAGTTAATCTATCAGCCCATAAGGCATGATAAGCTTACTATGCCAAGATTTCTGATTCTGTTCCAACAATTTTTTGATGATATTAACAAAACTTTTGTTGGAGGATTCAGCTAGACCGTTTCCTTGGGGGTAGTAGGTAGTAGAATGGCCTAATGTGATCTAATATTTATGGCAGAAATATACCATCCTCTTGGACTTGAAGGTAGCAACATTGTTTGTGATTATTTTCCTAGGAAAACCAAATCTGGATAGTATGTTGGTTTCAAGGAATTTGATGATGACAGAGTCAGTAGCATTCATAGTGGGTATGGCCTCTATCCATTTGGTAAAATAATCAGTGGTTGTGAGGATCCATTTGTGTTGGGCTGAGGATGATGGGTGAATTTTCCCAATGAATTCCAAACCCCATGGTTGAAAGGGAGCCTCAACACTGATAGGCTGCAAGGGTAGTGGTAAGAGTTTTCTCATGCCATCAAATATTTGGCACTTGTGGCAAGACATGACTAACGTATGGGTGTCTGGGAAGAGGGTGGGCCAATAGTATCCAGACTTGAGAATCTTGTTTGATGCGGTCTTCTAGTTAAGATGTCCTCCACATTCTCCCTCATGTAGCTCATGCATGATTTTTCCTGCATCAGCCTCAAGTAAACATTTAAGTAAAATTCCCACAACATTTTTTCAATACAAAACTCCATCTAATATGCAATAATTTAAAGCCTTCTGTGACAAAGAAGGAGGAGCATTTAGATAAAGAAACACATATATGATGTCAGCATACCAAGGAGAGTTCATGAATGTTTCTTCAATGAATGGTGTTGTGCATTCTTCTATCTCTTCCAAAATATCAACCATGTTCATATCTAAAGCTTGGAAGTTTGACTTAGGCATGAGTGTTGCTAATCCCTATCCTTTGATAAGTTTGGTGGGTCTGATCTCTAAGTCATATTCCAGAATAGTGAAAATCCATTTTCACCTTTTACCATCAGGGTCCTGGCTTAGAATATCTTTGACTACAGTGTGTGGCACAAAGGCAATGATATGTGAATGTAAAATGTACACTCTAAAGTCTTTTAATGCTTTTACCAGTGCTAAGGCTTGCTTCTCTATGATATTATATTTTAGTGGAGCATCTCTCAAAGCCCTACTAAAGAAGGATATTGGCTGTTCCTGCCCCATGCTATTATTTTGCAATAATACTGCAGCTATGGTATGTTCAGATGCAAAAGAGAAGATATAGAAATCTTTGGTGAAATCAGGACTAATGAGAACCGGTGTTTGAGTGAGGGCTTGTTTTACCAGTTCAAATGATTGCTTAGCTTGCATTTTCCATTTAACACCTACTTCTTTCCTAAGCATATTAGTGATGTTTCTTAATATCTTAGCAAGGTTGGGGATGAACCTCCTTAAAAAATTTATCTTCCCAATGAAAGATTGCAATTATTTGAGGTTTATTGGGTGGCTGATATTCAATATGCCATCAATCCTTTTAGGGTCTACTTTGATCCCTTCTTTAGAGATTAAATGAACAAGAATCTTTCCTTCTTGGAGGCCAAAGAGTGTCTTTTTGGGATTCAAATACAAGCCAAAACTTCTACATTTCTCGAAATTTTTTCTTAAATGGATCAAATGTTCTTCATCAGTTTTGGAGAAAATAGTAATATCATCAAGGTAAATGATTATAAAATAGCTTATGTCTTCTGAGAAGGCTATGTCCATGGCCCTCTGGAAGGTGGCCTCTGCATTCATCAAACCAAATGGCATTTTGACATACATGAATGTCCCCCAAGGTGTAGTAAAAGCAGTTTTATGTTGATCACTTGGGAGTACTAACACTTGATTGTAGCCTGAGAACCCATCCAAAAATGATATTCTTTTAGACCCACCCACCTTTTGGAGTATGTGATCCATCTTCGGTAGGGGGTAATTATCTTTTAGGGAGGCTCTATTTATATTCCTAAAGTCAATACATAGCCTAATTTCCCCTGTATTCTTCCTAACAGATACTAGGTTGGAAACCCATTCTGAATATCTGAGAGAAACTATGATCCCAATGTCATACATTTTCCTAATCTCTCTCTACTGATGGTAATAAAACATGGTTTATCCTTCTAATTTTCTGTTTGAAAGGCTTCTGATTTTCCTTAAGAGGGATTTTATGTTGGATGATGCTATTATCATAAGATTTCAGATCTTTATATTCCCATGCAAACACATCTATGAATTCTTTGAAAAGTGCTATGTACTTCTGTTTGTCATGAGCTGGGAGGGTGCTGGACAACTTGATCATTTTGGGTTTAGTGGGGCTGCCTATGTTATGTTCCTCAATGTTAGTTTCTATAGGCTCTATTTTCGGTTCTTTTGCCACGTCATTGAAACCGAATAGTTGTTCTAATGGTGTAAGGCCTTTTGGTATAGTATCACATTTACATTGTAAAACTTCAAGGTCCTTTTGGTCTGGGTTGTCAAATAACTCTTCTTTAAAAAGGTGCTCAAATTGAATTATATCAGCAGAAAGGGAGGGCTATGTTTCAGGGATTTGTTCGTCATTGAAACAATCTTTTTCATGGCTGGAACTTGGTGTTGCTGTTGAAAATTCATTCCTTAATTGCAGAAAATCATTTATGTGTTTATCATTTTCAAACACTTGCCAATAATCTTCATTGTCAAAAGAGTATAAGTATTTATATGGTCTATTAATTTCTAAGCCTAGGCTTTCCATTACTACTTTGGGCATAAGGTTATGTGATGCTCCGGAGTCTAAAATGGCATTGTGTAGGATATTATCATGTATGTTTAAACTAACATAAAATGGAGGGACAGTCCCTTCTTGGTATTTCCCTTCAATTTTAGCGCCAAACAACAGCTTTGGTTTGTCATCCGTTAAGATTAAAGTATCAGCATCAGTGTTTATATTCAGAGCTTTCAAAACTTGATTTCTGTACACTTCCTAAGTTACTAGTTCAGCTAGAGGCATGTTAATTTTGATCTTGGCAATTTCACCTTCGAGGCTGAAAGGAAGTGTTGTTTTTGGCATATTCACATCTATTTTTTCACTTATGTTTCTTTCAGCAATTTTGGCTGGCTGAGTTTTATTAGGACTGTTAATTGGGACTGTTTTTATAGGGCCACTAGCAGAAGTACTAGGGCAGCTCTTCTCAACACTTGGTTGGCTGTTTTTGTCTCTGTTTAGATCAGTTTTCTTGGCCACAGTGTTGGTATTATTTGATGATTTTTTAGGCTGATTTTCTGAGGTTTTTCTAACAACAGTGTTAGTGTTCTTATCATTAGAAATTTATGGGTTCCTTTTGCTTTTGAGATCATATTTTCTGTGAACTTCCATAATTGCATTTTCTAACCCCAACCTATAATATTCAAACTCTTCATGATTTTGTTCATTTTGTTCTGATGAGAAAAATCCCTGTTCTTCCTTAGTGAGGAATATATCATCTCCGTCATTAGATCCTATTAAGTTCACATGATTTTCTTCCATCCTATCAGTTACCCTTTCATCCCCCTGTTCTACATAATTTTGTTGAAAGGGAGGCCTAATTTGTTGGTCATTGTCTCGATGCCTATCTTGATTGGGATCTCTTCTGATATTTGAATTTCTGTTTCTGTTTTGAGGGTTGGTTTGGTTTTCTCTAGGAGGGGCTCTTTTATTTAAATTGATCTTTTCCAACATTCTTTCCATTACCCTCACTAGGTTGTCAATTTTGGCATTAGATGAAGAAGTAGATGCCATAGTTTCATCTTTATATGTGAATATTTTCTCCGTTCTCAACCTATCTCTCTTCTCAATCAGATTTTATTCCACACTAAGAGCTCCCCTCTGCATGTCTTCTAAAGTTATGGGATCCCTTTCTCTTAGCTGATAGGCCATTTCGGGATCAAATCCTTTAGGGAATTTGGCCAAAGCTGAGCCTAGTGGAGGTTTCATATTTCGGGGTAGTGCGTTATAAACACTATTGAATCTAGTGCAATAATCTTGAACACTTTTCCTAGTGTTTCTCTTAAGGTTGTTGTAATTTGAAAGTATTCGGAGAGGGTTCTTTTTAATTTCTCATTTTTTAGTGAATGTTTTAAATAAAGAAGGGAGATCATGTCTGCTATGGGGAGTTAGGCCTTTGAACCATTTTTTGGCTTCTCCTCCCAAAATCTGAGCAAAAATTCTCATCTTGATGGTCTCAAGAAATCTCTAAAGACAAGGAAGCACATGAAGGTGTTCCAAGAAGGACTTTCATTTCATGTTCATTAACTTAATCTTGTGAAGATTGTGTTCATGAGGAATGCAAAATTTTTACACCCACTTTGCAAGAAGGTGCTCATAAGCATGCAACTAATGAGAAATGCGAACAAGAGGATGTTGAAATCTATACAGTTATTGAATCCATTGTTGGTATTCCGAAGAGAGCCACTACCTCATCAAATTCAGCTCCTTAAAAGGCTACAAAGGTGAATGTTCAAGGTATAAATATGTTTTTAATCAAGTTTTTTATTATTATGATAAACATGGCAAATTGTCACATAATATTTGGAGAAAGTTTGCATGTTCCTTTTGTGGTTTGAATAACCATAATGTTCCAAGATGTTGGAAGAAGATAGCCATATGCAAGAAACTTTCAAAGCAAAGGAGGCAGAAAGCTAAAGGTCCGTTGGATAATGGAAACCATGTTGAAAAGAAGATGCAATTGTTTTTCACTTATTTCCATAAGCAAGGTCACCTTGTAGACAAGTGTTGGAATCTTTATCCAGGAAGTCATCCACGACATTTGAAGAAGGCGGAGAAAGAGAATAACAGTAATGGAAAAGAAAATTCCATAATCGATGTGGGTCAGGATGATTCGCATGATGATGTTCAGTAGAAAGAAGCACCATTGAAATGGTTTGGTAAGAGATGGTTAGATTTCTTATCCAATTAAAGCTTTGCATGTCTTTTGATGATTGATGCATTCTTTGTCTATTGAATGCATGTTGCATGTTTACACCAGGAAAGTGTTTGAAAGTGGAGTATGTTGACTCACTTTATTGCAGCAAAACTTGTTCATTTAAGCTTTAAGTACATGTACATATGAATGGGGTTCTCATACTTATGATTGTACTTGTGAGAGAGTTGAAGAATTGTATACATGCATGAGAGTTTGTGTGTATGAACAATGGAATTTTGATGGTTTCATTGTGCTTTAACATGCATGAGTAATTGAATTGTGTTGGTCAATTTGTTTGTTTAAACATCTATGTTGTCAACTTGAGAGTGTTTATCATTTGCACATGCATGGGTGTCGACTTGTGTTGATCGATTGTGTTTTACATGCATGTCATATCAACTTGGAAGAGTTGATTTTGTCTCCAAAGCATAAAAGGAGAGTTGAAGAAGTGTTTCATGAGATGTGAAATTCATTTTGTTTGGGAAAAGAATCATCAAATTGTTATACATGCTTATGATTGACTTGAGAGTCAGTCATTTGAAGAGGCATGTTCTTGTCGGCTTGTGTTTGGTCAATAAGTTTTGACACCAAGATGTGAGAGTACATGGTGATGTTCACATGATGTGAAATTTTTTTCTTTGAAGGAGAAAGAGGATATGTCGTCAAGTTATGTTTCTTGCATGATGTGTTTTTCAGATACAAACAACAACCATCAATATGAATATGTTGTGTTTGTGACAAGATGTCAAAAAAAAAGTTTGCAGCCATTGTAGACCATTTTATGTGTTGACGCCAAGAAGAAAAAGAGATGGCAAATGCATTCTTCTATATGTGGAATTCGGAATCATGGAGGTAAAATAATGGTCATTTATTTTCTTGTTATTACTAATGTTGGAACTCATTGTTGTAGTTCACTCAGATGGGCTTAATTTGGAAAAATGGTTTCCAAAGAGAATATTGCATTGAATGCATGTTTGTGCAAAGGAGGAACATGATTCTCAGTGGGAAGGGAATCAATTAGTTTTCCAAGCAACGAGGAATTGATTTGGTACAGAAAAAGTGTTATATCAGTCAACAACCAGCCAACAAGTGTTGGATTGGGTCAACAACAAAAGGAGAACAATGGTTGAAGAGCCAAGCTATTTAGGGAACCGAAGTGGTTTTCATGGAAAATTTTCCAAGTAGAATAAAGATGATATAACTTGGGAAACAAAAGAGTATTCAACTCTCATGAGATAACCAACTTTTGTGGGTCCAAAAGCATGTCAGTGGGAAGGTGTGATCAAATCCTAGGTAAGGGGGAAAAATTAGCTCAAAATTGCACCAAAGTAGAACAACAATGACCGGCCCATGACCAGGAATCCAATGCGACTCGTTTCGTTGAAAACCGAGTTCGGATGAAGAAGTTATGGTCTGTTGGTCGTCATTTAGAACATACAACTTTTATAAAAAATGCAGAACAAGTATAGGTTGATGACATGGTAGCCCAGTTAGCATTTAGGGAATCTTCTTCAATTGTTTTTCCAATGGGACTGTGATAAGTGTCACTACAAGATTCACCAATTTGGTTTGTGAAGGCGAAATTTTCCCAATGTCCTCCAAGGTTGAATTTGGGTTCATGATGAATTCATGTGTTGGAAATTATTTTTTTTAATGTATTAAGGTTGGATTAATATATATATATATATATTATATGTTTTTTTTATTATTATCATATATTATATTATATTATATTACTATATATATTAATATTTATTATTAACTTTAAACCTTAATTATTATTAAATTCCGCATTTGAATATTTCAACGGAGGCAAACACTACATTGGAACACATAATATACATAACCAAAGTCCGAAGGTATATGCGGATTTCATGGCAGATTTAAATATTAATGGTGGCACACATGTTTATTAAGCTATGGTTTAAACATATTGAAAATTTTTGCATATGTTTAAAACCTTGGGTTTATATTGTGATAGAGCATATATCACAAGACCTATTTCCAAAGGTTTGAATTGTTGCAAAAACACGTATAGAGGGGCAAGGTTGAGGCTCAACCCCATGAGCTCCCCCACACCATTACCGTCACTTACCAATGGGCTATGCCCTTTATCTTTGAAAAGGATGTGTAAAAAATATTATTTAAATTTCCGCGGATCCGATGGTGGAGGAACGGAGGGGACCAGCCCCGCAGGCTAGCCCTCCTCCCATGAGACCGCGCTCCATGACCACACACCAACGCTCAAATAATTGTGCTTACTCCGCACTTATTACCTCCTAATCCACAATTAAGAATTAATTAATATGCAATTATGTTGGCGAAATTTTAGTGGATTCCCCAAATTTAGTGGAATTTCCATATTTGGCAGAGCTAACTGGCAGTTTTCCAGATTTAGAGGAAGAATCTAGGGGGAAATTGAATGAAGCCTATATTAAGAAATTTTTGACCAATTTTGGCTTAGGAATAGTCATTCGTATTATATTGGCATGCTATGAATCGATTGGAACAACTTACAGAGACAGAGGAGTAATTTTACAGGTGTTTTTGGTCACTCAAAGAATTTTGAAGCCTAGGGCCACTAGGAACGAAGACCATGCCCAGATTAGATGAAGGCTAAATGGAGTCATTTTTAGATGTATTTTATGTTATTAACACAGTGGTACAGTTTTCAGAGGTTTTGGATCACACCTGAAGGTGCTTTTGTCACTTTGGAGATTAAACAAGCCCATGGCCACCATGATGGGAGGTCAAGCCTAGATCGACTGGAAACCAAATTCAGAGGTTGAATAGTCGTTTTTGGGGTATTTGATTGCTCTGAAGCCAATGGAGCAATAAAAAAATCCATTGGAGCAATACATATGCTTGTAATCAGAAATTTAACTCTTAATCCCAAGAGGGCCTAGCTAGTTAAAGCAGGTCCATGGAGATGTAGCCCAGGAGGGGTGAAATCTATTATCATCCATTGTGTTATGTGATTACTGTGAGTTATGTTTCTACATTTAATTTGTTGTTCATGAGTTTTTAAAAAGTTAATTAACTCATAATTTTATCATCAAAGACACTTAAAACTTGTCACATAAACCCCTTCATAAGTGGTTAACATGAGACGATCCTAATCACACATTTTTAATATTGATGAGGGAGCTAGCATAGAAATAACTAATTTCCCCATATTTAGATCAGAATTTGATGCCCGAATTTTATTGAAGCTATGAAACGACGATCGAATGAATCTTCTCGAGTGGGCCGAGATGATTTTGGATGATTTATACAAATAACGAGAAATATAATAACTAACCTCTATTGATCGTATCAAATATAGGTTCTTTGATGATCTGCATGCTAGTTTCTTTTGCTCGATTTCCACCCTTTTCATAACTTCCTCCTCGACAAGGATGTTGGTCATATCATTGAGTACTGAGCTCCCTTGCAGACTCCAATAAATATTGATTGACAGAAAAGACAAAATGACTAATAGAATTTCCTCGACGCCAAGTGTAAAGATATGAAAGAAGCCTAGGACTATGTTTTAAGAAAATAAACATGGTTGTTACGTACTTCCTCACTTACTAACACTATGTTGTGTTGATAGGAGCGGGGGGGGTATCAAGCCATGAAAAATAAAGAGAGAAAGAAAAAGAAAAAAGGAAAATGTTGTAGAAGTAATTAAAAGTATAAATATGGAAGGAAGAAGGTTGACTTCCAAAAAAAAAATTCAACCAAGCACTCAACAGAAGAATAATAGACAATATAAGAAATTGACTGATATCTAGAAAATTGAAAGGGACAAAAGACAACAACGATGAAAAAAAATAAAAGAAGAAGAATAGAGAATGAAAATGAAAAATCGTGAGAATGTGAGTGAATATGCATGGGACTCAGATGAGTTGAGATTCATAGCACCGCCCACTCTGACAAAAAGAAACGGTCTAAAAATAAGTCCTAGAAGGTGGGTAGATGTAATGGAAATTGATGACTATGTTCCTGCCATACGATAGATTTTGATTGTATCAATAGCAACTCCCAGTATGAGAGTTTTCCTTCAGTAAGATTTATAAAATTATTCAGCTACATCCATTGTTTGACATAATGAAGATGAACAAAGAAATCAACCAGAATCTATAAATCCTGATCAAAATCAGCCAAATAGTGAGAATAAATAAATTGAACAAGTACTTCTCCAACTCATTAATATCACGATCGTACCCCATGTTGCAATTAGTATCCGTTGAAGAAGTCAAAAGTACCTTGCTAGTCGACAAAGAGTAGAGACCCAAAGTTAGTTGGTATACCAAATACATATATAGAGCATGCCATACTAACGAGTCATTTTTGAAGATACCATTGACAAGCAAGAAAGAAGCACACTTGAGAGAAATTGACCAACCTTTGATCCTACTTTTAATGACCAATCAAATAATATTAGAACATCTGCAATGTCAAAAACTTTGATAAGTAAAATGGGATAAACCACATACCAATCTATGAGGGTGATGAAGATCCAAAAAAAAATTGGTTTGTTTGTGAATTTTTTTGGTCCGCAAATGATATTACTGATGAAAATAAATATATGGCTCAATTTGCAACAACCTTGAGGAAATTTGCACTAACACGGTTCATGAATCTCATGAATCTCATTGAGCCAAATCCCATATATCATCAATGAAAACTTATTAGTTCAATGGTATGTGGTTGGTCTCATCCAAAATATTCGCAACCCATTGAGAATGCATGAATTTAAAACTTGTCAAGAGGCCACTAATTTGGCCTAGAGCATTGAAACAAATAAATAAGGTCAGTCGACTGATAACAAACTTGAAGAACTTGAAGAAAAAATTGAGCAACTGCAAAATTCGTTGTTGACATTGACATTTCAAAAGAATAACTTTGGTGCACTAATTTTCGGACTTAAGGACATACTAAGGATACTCGTAAATATGCAGACTACTTTGATCAATATGTCTGATGGATACAATCTTACATATACTGTGATATATGTCATATCACTTCAAATCATACAACTGAATATTGTTAGTACAATCTTTGTAATTTTAAGCCTAAATGGTGCACCATTATGAAGATAACACACATTCAATGCAAGAATGTCCACTCAATGGAAAAAGATCTAAATTATCATGTTGTCTACCATACACAAATCTCATATTCATTTAATGAACCACCATCATATGGAAAATTAGGAATGGTAGAGGAGGCTATGGTGGTCAATGAGGGGGATATAATGGCAGAGGTCGAGGCCGTGGTCGAGGTGAAGGAAGGTTTTACTATTTTACGTGTTGGAAGGAGGGATATACAACCTCAAATTACCCATTAAAAGGGAAGACCAACCTATGGTTCTGTAATATGTGTGGCTTCGGTGATCATTCCTTACAATATTTCCCTAAGTTCATCGAAAATGTTTTGAATAAAAGCACTGTTAATTTACTCCAAACTATTCCAAAACAAGATATTTTGAATTCGAAAAATCTTCATGTTGTTAGGAGGTCAAGCGTTGGAAGAGATAATAGTAGTCACAATCAACAAGTTATTTGAACAAGAAAAAATATGACTAGACATCCAAATATGCAGGTACAAAATGATACAATTGCAAGAGTAGCCAAATTATTTTTTAAAGAAGTTGACTCACATAAAATGGAAAAGGATGTCATATTATAAGAATAATTGGAACTTCTAAAAGAAGAAAATTTAGCTAGACATCTAATATAGCTTCTGGACATGCTAAAATACTGCAATGAAATAAGGAATAAATGTAAAAATGTGTGACAATTATCACAAGGAAAACAATTCGAAGATCATGATCGACAAGTTGACCTGGAAATATGGCTACATTTTAAAACAATTTTTTGTCAACTTATGGTCTCAAGTTAGTATAATCCCGCAAGAAACATGGATTAGCATGGGTAGGCCAAGTCTGCATAAGACGACGAATTATCTTAAACTTTTTGATCAATGATTCATCGAACCTATTGGGACGTTAAGGTGAGTAAAAAATTCAATTATGGGCATCCTGCCAACAATCAATTTTGAATAAATTGACTTACTTGATGGAATACCTGCATATCCTATACTAGTCAGTAGACCGTGGGGATGAAGGATGAAAGAAACTATATCATTATGGAAAGAAAAAATTAAGAGTAAAGGTAATGAGAATAACATTATTATTCCTTTTGATCCACGTGAAGGAAAGCCATGGGTTGAAGCTTACGAAGAAGAATCATAAATGGGAAGACTGTACCATGTACTACATGAAGATTTAGATAATGTGGAACCAAATCCCTTCAGTGAAATTTTGACAGGTTCACCTCTCTCCATTTGTCAGAATTTTGACACAAAGTTCTTTGAATGGAAAGCCAAAAAATATGAATGAAAATCTGAAGAATTCTGGATGATTGAGGAAATTCCAACGACAAAAATATGACCTTGTTACTATATTAAAGCAAGACCTATTTTTAAAAGAATTATAAAGGAAAATCTTCATTTCTTCTGACTTATTTAACCCAATACTCCAACAGTATGATTTTTTTTAAAGAACAAGCCTCACCTATCAACCATGTTGAACAAGTAAAAAAATATATTGGTGAACATGAAAGGATGAAAAGTGTGGTGGAAACCTTTATGGGTAAAGCAACAAGATCGTGGGACACCCAATAATCTGGATCATTGGAGGAATGAGACTTAGATAGTGACAAAAGAATAAAAACTAGAAATTCAGAGAAAGTCCCCCATCCCAATACTACTATGGTGCAAGTGCACATAACTACAGAGTTCTCATGATATATTATGCATTAATGTGGGTGTTTTTAAAGTAGAAACTTCATGAGAAACAAAGGAATATGTCATAATGTGTGAGATAAATATTTCAGGAAAAAAAATTAGAAAAAGAATTGAGAATAGGGAATTATAAATAAAAAAATATAATATTGCGAATACTCAGAAATATTGCGAAATAGAATTTAGAAATATTGCAGAAAAAACATTATAAAGAAAAAAACTATTTTATTGAATGCGAAATATAGCATAAGACTACATTAGGACACAAAAATTTCTTTACTCGAGGTGAAGTCCCATATTTATACTTTTTATGGGGGACTTTCAACCAGATCCATGCCTCTTATTACGTTTCAAATACCATGGGTAAATACCATGGTTTACAAAATCGATGGATGAATACCATGAGAAAATGTAATAGCTTAAGATACCATGGATAAATATAATAAATTACAATACCATGGCTAAATAGCATGGTTTACAGAATCAATGGGTAAATACCATGGGTGAGTATTATAAATATGATGGTAAAATTGAAATCCTCGTGTGATTAGATTCTCACTTTAATATTATGATTTATTTTATTTATTATCATGCATCGTCCATGGTTTTAAAAAGCATTGATATAAAGATAATTATTAACTGCAACGATTATTTTCCACCTAGATCAATCCTCCCCCCTTAAGAAGTAATGGTCCCCATTGTGTAAATTTCCATTTGGGGAATCCTTTATTGAATAGGAGCATAATTTTGGGTTTGTGGATAACCCAAAACCAAGAGTTGTTAAGATAAGGGCCCTTTGTGAGGTTGACCCATAACCGTTGGTTTGTGGATGACCCTTAATGAATGATAATGAACGAAGATATGAGGATAGAGGTACCTTGTAATGCTTGTGGGCCAATGGTGAAGCTGACAATGTGCGACATAGAAAATGTAATTCAATGGCAAGGGTTTTGTGTGGTTGACCCATAACCATGATAAATGAATATCTAAGGATAGAGACACGTTGTAATGCTTGTGGGCCAACTATGATGTTGATTGTGTTTGACCTAGAAAATGGACTTCGGTGCCAAAGGTTTTGTGTGGTTGACCCATAACCATGCAAAAATAGTTCTCTTGTCAATCTTGGTAGCGATATGTTGGCTTATATTTTTAAATTCTCACCATCCAATGAGATGTTGCAAAGTCTTCCATAATCTCACTCCTTTGTGGAGTAAGTTCTTCCTCAAGTAACGATTTGGAAGGATTTTCCGCTCTGAAATTTTTATTTTTGTATGCCATGTGAGGTTGTTGGGGTCGGTGAGAATGGTCTTCCAAAGGTTGAAGTAGTTTTAGTCTGAGCTCCTTATACACAAACCTTGTTGGGGTCAGTGAGAGTGGTCTTCCAAAGGTTGAAATAGTTTTAGTCTGAGCTCCTTATACACTGACCTTGTTGGGGACATGCGAAAAAAAATAGACAAGAACATCCTCGATCTGTTACCAATGATCCAAATTGTTGGAAGAATGAGACTTAGTGAGTGGAAAAAGAATAAAAAATAGAAATTCCCAGCAAGTACCCCATCCCAATACTACTTTGTCGCAAGCACGCATAATTGCAACGTTCTCATGAAATTTGATGCATTAATGTGGGTGTGATCCAAGTTACAACTTCATGAGTTACAAAGCAATCTGTCATAATGCATGTGAGAAATATTTTAGAAAAACATTATTAAAATAATTGAGAATAGGGCATTATAAAGAACGAAATATAATATTGCAAAATAGAATTGATAAATATTGCAGAAAAGACATTATAAAGAAAGAAACTATTTTATTGAATGTGAAATATAGCATAAGACTACATTATGAGAAAAATATTGCTTATTCCATGGTGAAGTAGCGGAGTTATACTTTTAATGGGAATCTTTCATTGATATCCATGCCTCTCATTACATTGCAAATACCATGGGTAAATACAATGGTTTACAAAATACATGGGTGAAAACCAAAGGAAAACATAATAAATTAAGATACGATGGCTAAATATAATAAATTACAACACCATGGGTAAATACCATGGGTGAGTATTATAATTATGATGGTGAAATTGAAACCATTGTTCGAATATATTCTCACTTTAATATTATGATTTATTTTATTTAAGATCATGCATAATCCATGGTTTTAACAAACATTGATATAAAAGTAATTATTAACTGCAACAATTATTTTCCACCTTGATCACCCACTTATCTCGACTTCAAACATGGAAAACAACAACAACATATTTCATTGAATGCTTTGGAGGTCAAAATACTTCTACAAAAGAAAATATACCCATATTTAGCCCTGGACAAGACCCTGTCCTTCACATATAGAACTTTGAGTCAGAATGACGCATGATCAGATACATAGATGAGAGAGTCTGGCCTCACATTTTTATGAACACTTTGGACAACTTTCCCAACAAGTGGTATGAAATAGAACAAGCTCGATGGAAATATTTACAATAGAAAGAGTTGAGAGAAAATTTCATCAAGGATTTTGAATTTAAACTAGAGGAATGAGAATTGAATGAGGCATTTTAGAAAATAAAGAAATTTATAAAAGAAAAACCAACCGAAAATAAAAAATCAATAGTCGATATCTCACTGGCCTGTAATTTTGTGTCATGTACAACACAACATAAAATGTCTAGCTTGATAGAAATGGAAGAATTACTTATTCCTTGCCAAAGATTTTGTTGGAAGAAAGATCACCCATAAGACAAAAAAAGAATAAAATCAATGTACAAACTTGACAGGCAACAAATTGAGAAACCAGAAAAACCTAAATTTCCACCTCATACCAAGAAATAAAATTTGGGGACCAATGATTCGATGAGTCAAAGGCATCAGACTGAATGGACGTGGAATTAAATATATGAGAAGTCGAGACTCGATATATGAAATGATGATCGAGCAAAGATTGCCCAACTGGGTGAGTATTCATTAGAGAAATTTTGAGCTCTAAAATGAGTCTCCTAAGGAATATTATAAAATAATAGTGGAAATAATAAAATAACATTAGATTACATCATCAAATTTTAGAGGGAAAAAAAAAACTATTTTTTCAACTTTTATTTTCAACTTATATCCATATGGTTTTACTCAAATTTTGAATGGGAGGACTTGTTGGATGAAAAATTTAATTCCTCATCTAAGGAGTACCCATGTTCCATATCGTTTGATGGACCCTGCTACTGGAAACTAAGAAATAATCATGTTTTTTCATGTATTCTCATTTTTCATGTATCAAGGTCCATCAAAAGTATGGAACATAGGTACTCCTTGGTTTAGGAAGTATATCCTGCATCCAACGAATGCTCTCACTCAAAACTTGAGTAAAGTTGTAGGGAGATAAGTTGAAAATAAGAGTTGAAAAAGTAGTTTTTTTCTTTTAAATTTAATTTTTAATATTTTTACTTTTTTACTCTAAAATGGTGAATCATCACCCATGGTGACATCATCATCTTGAATCCTATTGGTTCTTATAGAGTTTATTTTGGTTGTAATTTTTTTTTTTGAGGGCCATTTTAGACCTCAATATTTCTCTAATGTTTTGGAAAAACAAATAGCAAGATTTGTTGACTTAATCAAAGAATATCAAGATGTGTTTGCTCGCAACTATAAATATTTAAAGGGACTTGTAAAAAAAATGGGGGAGATGGAAATCAACCTCATTCTGGGAGCTAATTCAATAAAAACGAGTCCTTACAAGCTTGCTTATAAGTATAAACCCATCGTACAGAAGGAAATAGAGGGGATGCTTTCTGTCAACATCATATACCCAATAGAGACATCAGAATGGGAAATCCCCATGGTCATGTAGCCCAAAAAGGACCACCTGACTAAACTACACATATGTGTCGATTGATGCAAGTTGAATAAATTAATAGAAATATCCATTTCCTACTCTATTCGCTGATGAAATCATAAATGAAGTTGTCAGTCACGAATTCTATTCCTTTACAAATGGTTTCTCAGGGTAAAATCAAGTACCTATTGGAAAAGAAGATAGGGAGAGGAAAACATTTGTCACTGAGTGTGGTTCTTTTCTTTTTAGATAATTCTTTTTGAACTAAAAAATGTACCAACGGTATTTTCATTAATTATCGTCAAATATTTCCAGGAATATATTTATAAAACAATGACAGTCTACTTTGATGACTGGATGATTTATACCTTACTTAAGTATCACATACAATTGCTCAGATTAATGTTGGAAAGATGCAAATATATTTTCCTATCACTAAACGTAAAAGAATGTATCTTTCCAACACCCATTGGAATAATTCTAGGCCATGTGGTTTCAAAGGAAGGAATCAAAGTTGATATGATGAAGATTAAAGTTACTTTAGACTTGAAACCTCCTGTGAATCAAAAGCAAATTAAATTTTTTTGGGCCATACTATTATTATACACAATTCATTAGGCATTACTATGATAGTACATTTCCCATATATGAACATTTAAAGAAAGATGTTCCATTTATCTTGTCAAAAGAGTGCGATGAGTCGTTCCAGTTGATAAAAAATGAATTAGTCAGAGCACCCATTCTAAAGTTTCCTGATTGGTCAAAGAATTTTCTTGTTCATGTTGATGCATCAAATTTGGTTGTCAGAGAATTTATGGCACAACCCGATTATGAATCAATAAATCACCCCAATTCCTATTTCAATTGGAAGCCCAATAAATCCAAGAGAAAATATTCAACGACTGAAAGAGAAGCTCTATCCATGATCATTTCTTTGCATAAATTCCAACATTACCTCCTCACAAACCCATTTATATTCTATACTGATAATCAAGCACTAAAGTACCTCGTTAATAAACCGGTTCATCAATGTCACATTTGTCGATGGTTATTGTTATTTCAAGAATTTTAATTTGAAGTTATTGTTCGACCAAGCAAGAAGAATGTTGGTCCTGAACATTTACCTCGACTAGAATATGGAGAAGAGTTGATCAATATTGAAGATGACCTCCTAGATGCACACTTGTTTAGAATTGAAGCGATCCCTACAAAGTTTTTTGAAATAGTAGAATTTTACACTCAGGAAAGAAACCTTATGGATTATCTGAAAAAAAATCTCATAATTAAAGCAGTGTCATTTACACTAATAAATGGACAATTGTATAAACTACTCTGAAATCGATTGATTATGTAGCTGTAAATTTCTTGTTTCCATGACTGCTTCAGGATCCAATATGATTTTTCCTTCTTCGTCAAGTTCCAGAAATATTGTTTGAAGTGGGAGCTTGTCACCGATAACCTTCTTTAAGCATGAAACATGGAAAAGTGGGTGTATTCGGGAAGATGTAGGAAACTTCAATTTTCATGCCAGAGTACCAATATTTTGCAACACTTTGTTAGGACCATAATATTTGGGTGATAGTTTATTATGCTTCTTAGATTACTTGACGGACATTTGTTTGTATGGCTCTAGCCTTAAAAATACCCAGTCGCCTACATCAAAAATAATTTCGCTGCGATGTCTGCCTATTGTTTAATTCAATTTTGCACCAGAGTGAGGTTATCCTTTAAGAGTTGGAGAAATTTTTGTTGATTCTCGATGTGATATTCCACTATTTGAACCTGAGAATTGTATCTTAAAGATAATGTGATGGATGGTGTATGATATCCATAAAGTTCCATAAATGGGGTAGTATGGAACGAAGTGTTATACCACCATTCAGCTAGAGGTAACCACCTGACACATTGTGTTTTTTTATCAAATACAAAGTAGCGGAGATACCCTTCCAAACATTTGTTCACTATCTCAGATTGCCCATCCGATTGAGGATGATAATATGAGCTATGAGATAATTGGGTACCAAGACAAGAAAATAATTCCTTTTAAAAATTTCCGGTGAAAATGGGATCTCTGTCACTTACAATAATCTTTGGGTTTCCATGTAGCTTTTGAATTGTTTCCATAAATGGAGTAGAAATTGTACTAGATTTAAAAGGATCAGATAATGCACAAATGTGGTCATATTTGGTAATTATGTCAACTACCACCATGATGACACTCTTTCCTTAAAAATTGGGTAAAACTGTGATAAAATCCATTGATAACTCCTCCCAACACTGACTTGGAATGGCTAAAGGTTGTAACAGACCCATGGTATTAATTGTCTCAACTTTATTTTTTTGGAAAACGATACATTTCGCCACAAACTTCTGAATATCGGATTTAAGGCCATCCAAAAAAAATTCCTTTTTAACCCTATTGTAAGTTTTTAAAAATACTTAGTGCCCTCCTAAGGGGTATGTGTGCAATTCCAAAATAATATTCTATTTGAGTTGGGAATTCTTACATATATATAAGAAATATTTGTACCATAATAAATCATTTTTCTAGATAAATGTATCAGATGTATTGAGATCTTGTTGCAACTTTTGAATGGGTGTTGTTAGCCACCTGTAATATTTTTTATACCAAAAGGTGGCTAAATCTGTTTTGAGCCTTCAAGGAACAATTTTCATTACTAAAAACTGTTGGCTCTTGAAGACTCTTGAAGGCCTCATGCCTCTGTCCAGATCCTACATTGCTGTTCCCATTTCATACTCTGGAATTTCTGCTAAAAACCCAAGAGAAAAACTGCTGAAAAACCATCATTTTCCTTTTCCTCCCCACTCCAAATTAACCTTCACTTGCTTCCCTTTTCTCCATAAAATCCCCTTTGTTTTTATGAATTTCCTTCTTCCATTCATAAAAACCACTTTATAAGGTTTGAAACCTACTTTAAAACCCACCGAAACCTTCAAATCCCTTGAAAACCATGAGAAATGCAGAAAAATACAAGTCTTTACTATGCTTAAGCCCTTTGGGCTAAGTCTCAAACCACTTCATCATGCGTTTGGGGGTCAAACCACTGGGTTAAAATTATCGCAAAGTCTACGATGCGATCTATCACAAATCGACAAATCGCAGATTTGTGGTTTTTTTCTAAAGCGCCCACCTAGTCATGGACATCCATCGCATATCGTAAATCGCATGTTTCGTTGATAAACAAATAAGTGATCCATCACAAATATTTGAGACAGCATCTCGATCGTCACAAATATTTGATATGCGACCGCTCCAATCGCATTTTTCTCGCGTCGCACAATTCTAATATCACATTTTCTCTGTTTATTAATCCGCCATCGTTTTTTGCCTTACATTTGCGCACGCTCACGGCCCACCATACGATACCCCCACCATTCATATAAAATACGCCTTTTTCCTTTGTAAAGTTGAAAAATGCCATTTTTCGTTGTTTATAAAGGTTTTTTTCCATTACGTCCATCCGCCGCATCTCCGCTGTTGATCTGCGCCCCCACTCCACGATCCGACGACCACGCTCCTCTCCCACCCTCTCAAGCAGTTAAAACCTAAAAACGCAGGATTTCTTAATTGTTTTTGTGTTTTGCAGGTGTTTTAATGGTTTTCCATTATATAAAGAGGGAAAGCCGAGGGTTAGGAAAGACGTTTCTTGCGCCTTCGAGCTATTAAAAAGAACCATTCACAGGTTTGAATTCAATGATTTATCAATGTTTCATAAACGTTGATAGCACGTAAAATGGCCTGCGCGGCCCTGCACATCGACAAGACACTATTTTTCTCAAAAACAGTTAAAGAGTATAAGTTTGAAGACAGAGCACAACAGAATGAAGATTGAAGAGAGTTTTACGGGGATTACGGCTAAGACAGTTATCAAAAGCCTAATCCCCAACTCAAAACACAACTTAAAGAAAACCTAAAGTGTTTTATCAGACAAAAAGCCTCCACCGCCACATCTTGAGGCAAACTGATTCCTCAGCTACCACAGAGCCACCTATTGCCTCAAACCTTTCAAAACAGAGGCCGAAGTTATTGAAGAAAATCAGATATTCGCCTCAGCGCAGCCAGGGAGTTACTTCTGCCAGGAAGTAAATGCATAAAAATTTGCAGAAGTTACTCCACACAGCACACAAAGCCTCGAAGTCAAATAAAGCTCCCACCGAGCTTTGATATTAATTGTAAACATTAATACAGTAGTCCACCTGTACACTTCTCCCTCGAGCCCCTCAACAGGCCGAGAAGTCTTGGACCTGTATTAATTGTCCTGAGAGATCTTTCCTCAGATTTTTTCTCCTCATTCTTCTATAAATACTTCTGTAGAAGATGAGAAATTGTTGGTTGAGTTGCTTACAAGGCTTTGAAATACATTTGAGCCTAAACTTCTGATTGTAAATAGTGTTCACTGGCCCTTGGAGCTCTGCTTGTGATAGATTTGTTAGGCTAAGTAGTGAAGATGATTGTTGAACTGAAACATTGGACTTGAAGATTGTAACTGGTTTGACATCAATATAAAGTTGTTTCTTGGGATCCTGGTCTATATTACTGGTGAAGTGCCTCTTTCTTTGTTAATTGTTTTCCTTCTATGTATGCCATATTGTCCATATTCCTCTGTAAAGAACAGTTTAAACAGGGTTAGGATCTGCTGTATATCAGTAACCTTCTCTGGCTGAGAAATCTTTATCTTAATGTTTTCCTCATATTAGTTTATTTAAGAATGATTCAATACAGTTTAAACAGTTAGGAATGTTGGCGTTCCCTCGTCCTTCTGTTGGCTTAAAACATTGTTCTTGAATGTGATTTCCATTATTTTCTATTAAAGTGAGACTAGAGAAGATATGGTTTGCCCTGATTCCTAGATTCTTTTCTCCAAAGGCAGATTCTGAAAGTTTCCCTTGGTGTTGACTAAAAGCAGACTAGGTTTAAAAGTACTTTATCTGATCTTAAGTTACACTTTGTTTTTCTTATATGTTTTCATACTTTCTGAAGGTAATTATGTGGATTACTGGATTGTTTGTCAATTAAGCTGCTTTAATAGAACTTGCCCAAGAAGTTTATGGTTAGCCCTGTCCTTGGTTGGTTTTAAACAGTTACTTAAGAGGCTTTTCTTGTTTGGACTGACTATAAATCCTTTGAGAAATTATTATCAGTTTCCACCCCTCCAACACTTTATTGTTTCCATCCCATCACTCTAATCTCAATAATCTTGTGGTATAGATGACTTGCCCCTTGGATCACTCTTGATGTTGTTGTTCAATTAAAGCCCTGTTATGACTCCATAGCCCAATGGACTAAAAACCAGCGTTATATCTATCTTTTAGCCATAGTTGTTCTTCCCTCTTGCAACTTCTCACCTTTGAAACTCTTTGCATTCAGGACTTTTCACCTCAAACAATAATCATGCTCAACCATCCAAAAACAAAACAAAACCCTTGGCCTTCATAACTAGCCTAATATTATTACCCAAAACTTCAAAGACAAATCCATCTTTGTACATATTGGAGAGATCCCTCTCCGGATTCGCCCACCTGGGTCTTAAGTCCCAGAAATTTATGTTGAAGCGATGTTGTTTTACCTTGGTGGGCCATTGCCAATCTTGTTCCTTTAATAAATTCTGAGAGACTAACATTTAAACCCAACTGTGGCCAGGGAACGAACCCCGAATCATTTTCATTTAAAGATAATCATACGACATCATAGATTTGGTTCATAGAGCATTTTCTTTATTAACCAGCTGGAGTCACCTAACATTTCTGGCGACTCCGCTAGGGAGCTGAGTTCTTTTCATTTTAAATACTACTAAGACTCATAGTACCCCTGATATCTTTAGATTGGTACATGGTGGTGGACCATAAAATTTTCTACCTCTGAAAAGAGCTAAAAACATCCACCTGGCGACTCCACACTTTGAAACTCCCAGAAGAACAAATGACCCCACTGGTATAAGACCCTGAACTGATTGACCAGACATAGTGACCTCTTTCTGGATTTACAAACATGATTCCAAGAATACAACGAAGATATGCCCCAATGAGTAGAGATCATATCCCTGGGTTTCCACATAAGATGCCCCGGGTGAATTGGGATGACAACCTGCCTGTTTTCCAAGGTGAAAAGTTTGATGACCCTCTATTACATCTCATCATATTTCATATACATGTATGGAGGTTGAAAGTTGAATGGCATGAAGACTGCCTAATGAAAATGTTCATGTTAACATTAGAAGGAAAAGCTAGGGATTGGTATGAATGCTTAAGATCTAGTAGTTTGTTTTCTTTAAGAGACCTTGAATATATGTTCTATGAGAACTATAAAGAAAACGCTACATCATTATCATTGGGTGCAATATATTATGATCCATCACAAAACATCACCCAACACATTATAGATAATGAGGAAGCTTTGGAAGAGATGCATCCTGAAGATCTTTTAACAGCCATTCATGAGTTTAATCTCCTATGGAAAAATCTTAAGAACATAGATGAATCAGTTGAGGAAGAGATGATCCAAGCAAAGAACATTCCTCAAGATATCCCTGAAAACTCAAATATTGATTCATCATCCCTTATAGCCGAGGCTCAAGAAGACATCCAGAATCAAAACCAGTCTTCACAAGAAACATAGAACTGCTGTCCTTTTGTTCAAAAGAATATAGAAACATCTTCTCCTTTGATAGAAAAAGAGATAGATCAGACTATTAATAAACAACCGCTCTCTGAATTTTTTTGCAAAATAATCACTCTTGCCCATTCACCTAGAGAACTTTGTTGTACAGATTTAGAAAGTTCTTTTGTAGATCAAAATAAAAAGGGACCTGCTGAGAATCCAATATGTTTGGCTGATGAAATGGTTTATGCTGATAAATTTCCAAATTTTGATCAGTCTGATGATGATGATGAGTTCCAAGAAAAAACTAATCATGCAGGGCAACCAGTGTTTGATTGGTGTTATCATTTTCACCATCACCAGCTTGAAAGCCAAAAACATCCATTTCGATCCATCACTAATGGCTTTCACATAATTAAAAATCAGTAGCCTTTCAACTCAGAAGGTGAAGAGAAGAGCAATAAAGAAATTTCTGAGCAAAAGGATCTTCCTCTTGAAAAAGAGGAAAACTTTAAGTACTCCCCTGCTCAAGAATATAATAACCTCTTCACATAATTTAGTCCACTAAATACGAGCATACAAGGGCCACAAGAGGACAACACTATCAAATATGATGAGTCCTCCAGTTCAGAAGATGATGAAGATGAAGGAGAAAAACAAATAGAAGACTATCCTGCTATGGATATATCATCTTCTCAAGAAGAAACTTCTCCCTTCACTGATATTAGTCTGTCATTTAAAGAGCCTGAATTTATATCAGAAGCAAGCATAGATTCAAAGAAAGAAGATATTTCACTGTTTGCTATTTTGTAGGTTAAGAATGATGATACTTCCAAGCTACATACTGAAGAGATAGTCCTCAAAGCTGATGTCTTGGAAGTAGATGATCTACCAATTGTGGAGGACCAAAAGGAAGAGAATCTTCATCTTTTCTTTGTTGATCCTATTGAAGAGTGTGTGGAAATTCCGACTGGCTTGAATTATCAAGTAGTGATCCTTTGCAAGAGCCAGAGACATGAGAAGCTGTCACCTTCCGTGATAGCCTTGATATTGAAGGTTAATCTTCAATATTTTCTATGGATACCTCTGACAAGCAGCCAGAGTTTCTACTTCTTCTTGAAATTACTCAGCTGGCTGCATTGGCACTTTTGTATCATATGAATATGTAAATACTCCATGTTTAGAATAGGTTAGATAGGAATGTCAATAAAGCTCAGTTCTGAGCATGTAGTTAGTTGTTGTTTTCTGCTTTGAAGAAAAATCAAGAATTCAAAAATACAAAAACAAAGAAAGAATGAAAAGAGGGCAGAAATGAAAACAAGAAAGGCACAGCCCCATGCCAAAAAAGAGAAACAAATCTGAAAGTGTGCAAGCTCAAATGCCACTCCTGAATAACACACTTCTAGTTAGTCAAACAATGTAATCTTGACTAATTAGCTTTAAATTTTCTGCTGATAGGATAGTGAATTCGATTTGCCAAACTGTTTAATCTTGGCTTATCAGTAGATAGATTAGGATAGAAATTGAAGGTTCAAACATGTTCAAAATATGAACCTAAGTTTCCAAAGAGAGATGACTCAAATCTGTTTTATTTTCTGAGTCAAAAAAGATGTAAAATCTGGTTCTAATCAGCTCAAAATCTGAACCAGAGAAACAAAGAAGGGTCAGCTCAAAAACAAAGCAAAATCAGAGCTGTGAAGAAAAGAGAAGGCCATAATGAGAAACTTTCAGATCTTAAGCCTTCCATTTTGATTTTAATTTTCTGCAAAATCTATGCCTTTGTTTTTTTGCCATAGATCACAAATAGTCAAACAGCCTTAATCTTGACTGGGTTGTCTTTAAATTTCATGTAGAATTTAGAGGAATGAAAGTCTGCTGGGATGCCAGATCCTAAATCGTGATAAAGAGGATTAGGTAGAGAAATATCTGAGCTCAACTGTTTAATTTGAGTTCAGGGAGAAATAAGGAGTAGAATTAGATTAGTTTTTATGCTTTCAAAAGAATAAAATGTTGTGAAAATAGTTTGCCAATCCAAGTGCACTCCGATGAAGAAAAAATGTTAGATCAGTAGGATTGGGTAGGTAGAAAGCTTGTAGATGAAAATCCATTATTTTCATGGCTGCTAATATGTTTTCAAAGCTAGATCATCCAGCAAAATAAGAGCAGCCTAATGGATCAGGCAGAGGTCAACGTCCCAGAGAAATCAAGTCTAAATTCTTGATGCCTTCAAGAAGGCACCATCCCCAAGTGGAGCCACTGTTAGCCACCTATAATATTTGTTATACCAAAAGGTGGCTAAATCTGTTTTGAGCCTTCAAGGAACAATTTTCATTACTAAAAAATGTTGGCTCTTGAAGACTCTTGAAGGCCTCATGCCTCTGTCCAGATCCTACATTGTTGTTCCCATTTCATACTCTGGAATTTCTGCTAAAAACCCAAGAGAAAAACTGCTGAAAAACCATCATTTTCCTTTTCCTCCCCACTTCAAATTAACCTTCACTTGCTTCCCTTTTCTCCATAAAATCCCCTTTGTTTTTATGAATTTCCTTCTTCCATTCATAAAAACCACTTTATAAGGTTTGAAACCTACTTTAAAAACCTTACCGGAACCTTCAAATCCCTTTGAAAACCATGAAAAATGCATAAAAAATACAAGTCTTTACTATGGGCTTAAGCCCCTTTGGGCTAAGTCCTAAACCACTTCCCCATCATGCGCTTTGGGGTTGAAACCACTTGCTAAAACGCTCATCACAAAATTTTGCGATGCAATCCATCGCAAATCGCAAATCGCAAAGTTGTGGTTTTTTCTAAAGCGCTCATCGCAAATTTCTGCGATGCGATCCATCGCATATCGCAAATCGCATGTTTCGTTGTTTAAACAGTTTGACCCATCGCAAATATTTGCGATGCGATCTGATTGTGTCGCAAATATTTGCAATGCGACCGCTCCAATCGCATTTTTCTGCCTGTCACATCATCGCAATATTGCATTTTCTCTCAGTCACATAATCCGCCATCGCGTTTTCCACTTTTGCGATTTTCGATCAATCCCGCGGGGCCCACCATACGATACCCCCACCATTCATATAAAATACGCCTTTTTCCTTTGTAAAGTTGAAAAATGCCATTTTTCGTTGTTTATAAAGGTTTTTTTCCATTACGTCCATCCGCCGCATCTCCGCTGTTGATCTGCGCCCCCACTCCACGATCCGACGACCACGCTCCTCTCCCACCCTCTCAAGCAGTTAAAACCTAAAAACGCAGGATTTCTTAATTGTTTTTGTGTTTTGCAGGTGTTTTAATGGTTTTCCATTATATAAAGAGGGAAAGCCGAGGGTTAGGAAAGACGTTTCTTGCGCCTTCGAGCTATTAAAAAGAACCATTCACAGGTTTGAATTCAATGATTTATCAATGTTTCATAAACGTTGATAGCACGTAAAATGGCCTGCGCGGCCCTGCACATCGACAAGACACTGTTTTGCTCAAAAAAAGTTAAAGAGTATAAGTTTGAAGACAGAGCACAACAGAATGAAGATTGAACAGAGTTTTACGGGGATTACGGCTAAGACGGTTATCAAAAGCCTAATCCCCAACTCAAAACACAACTTAAAGAAAACCTAAAGTGTTTTATCAGACAAAAAGCTTCCACCGCCACATCTTGAGGAAAATTGATTCTTCATCTACCACAGAGCCACCTGTTGCCTCAAGCCTTTCAAAACAGAGGCCAAAGTTATTGAAGAAAATCGGATATTCGCCTCAGCGCAGCCAGGGAGTTACTTCTGCCAGGAAGTAAATGCATAAAAATCTGCAGAAGTTACTCCACACAGCACAAAAAGCCTCGAAGTCAAATAAAACTCCCATCGAGCTTTGATATTAATTGTAAACATTAATACAGTAGTCCACCTGTACACTTCTCCCTCGAGCCCCTCAACAAGCCGAGAAGTCTTGGACCTGTATTAATTGTCCTGAGAGATCTTTCCTCAGATCTTTTCTCCTCATTCTTCTATAAATACTTCTGTAGAAGATGAGAAATTGTTGGTTGAGTTGCTTACAGAGCTTTGAAATACATTTGAGCCTAAACTTCTGATTGTAAATAGTGTTCACTGGCCCTTGGAGCTCTGCTTGTGATAGATTTGTTAGGCTAAGTAGTGAAGATGATTGCTGAACTGAAACATTGGACTCGAAGATTGTAACTGGTTTGACATCAATATAAAGTTGTTTCTTGGGATCCTGGTCTATATTACTGGTGAAGTGCCTCTTTCTTTGTTAATTGTTTTCCTTCTATGTATGCCATATTGTCCATATTCCTCTGTAAAGAACAGTTTAAACAGGGTTAGGATCTGCTGTATATCAGTAACCTTCTCTGGCTGAGAAATCTTTATCTTAATGTTTTCCTCATATTAGTTTATTTAAGAATGATTCAATACAGTTTAAACAGTTAGGAATGTTGGCGTTCCCTCGTCCTTTTGTTGGCTTAAAACATTGTTCTTGAATGTGATTTCCATTATTTTCTATTAAAGTGAGACTAGAGAAGATATGGTTTGCCCTGATTCCTATATTCTTCTCTCCAAAGGTAGATTCTGAAAGTTTCCCTTGGTGTTGGTAACTTGAGACTAGTTTAAAGTACTTCCTTTGATCTTAGATTACACTTTTGTTTTTCTTATATGTTTCTTAACTTTGGGAAATGGAGTATGGATTCTTGGATTGTTTGTCAGCTAAATTGCTTCAATACACTTTTAAGAAATTAAATGATTGTCTGCCATGTTAGTTTTCAACAGTGCATAAGAGCTTTCTTGTTTGGACTGACTATAAATCCTCTGAGAAATTATTATCAGTTTCCACCCCTCCAACACTTTATTGTTTCCATTCCATCATTTTAATATCAATAACCTTGTGGTATAGATGACTTGCCCCTTGGATCACTCTTGATGTTGTTGTTCAATTAAAGCCCTGTTATGACTCCATAGCCCAATGGACTAAAAACCATCGTTATATCTATCTTTTAGCCATAGCTATTCTTCCCTCTTGCAACTTGTCACCTTTGAAACACTTTGCATTTAGGAATTTTAACCTCAAATAGTAATCATGCTCAACCATCCAAAAAACAAACAAACAAACCCTTGGCCTTCATAACTAGCCTAATACCATAACCCCAAACTTCAAAGACAAATCCATCTTTGCACATATTGGAGAGATCCCTCTCCGGATTCAGGAGGGCTAGATCCTAGAATCCCAAAGTTGGTTGAAATGATGTTGTTTCTGTAATTTGACTCTACCAATCTTGCTAATAAATTACAGATACCTAAAAGGTGTCCACACCTATTCATCATTTTTCCATTTATCCCTTGTTTTAGCCATCCAATCAGGTTGGATAATAGAAATGGCACATAGAAATGCTTCCACATTCTCATGCTTTATTAAGAGTGCATCTCAACAGCATTTTTCTTCGCTTTTTTTTGTAGATGATTTCAAATTCATAAGCCAACATATTTGTGACCCATTTTTACTCCTCTTCTAAATATAATATTTTTTCCAAAAAATATTTAAGATTATTGTGATCTATTTTTACCTTGAATTGTCTTCCCATTAGGTAAGGTTTTCATTGCTTAAGTGCATGTAGTATTGCCAACATTTCCTTCTCATAAATAGGTTTGAGTAAATACTTTACCTTGATTGGACAACTTTCAAAAGCAACGGGTCTTCCTTATTGTGTTAAAACAACACCAATTCCATTTCCTGAGGCATCAAATTACACAATAAATATTTTTGTGAATTTTGGTGTAGCTAAGACCGGTGCTTGGCATATTTCCTCTTTAATATGTTAAAATGCCTTAGTTGCTTCTGAAGTCCAAGAAAATGTGTATTTCTTCAGTAATGTTGTTAGAGGTACTGGTATTCTCCCATAATTCTTAACAAACTTACAATAATACCCTGTCAACCTACGAAATCCTCGAAGATGCTTTAGGTTTGTAGGAATTTTCCATTCCTTAATGGCTTTAATTTTTTTAGGGTCTACCTTAACAGCCTCATGAGATACAATATGACCCAAAAATTCCACCTCCTTTACTCCAAAGAAAAATTTGGAGGTTTTTTCATATAATTGTGTCTCCTCCAATAGTTTGAGCACCCTGTGAATATGTTGAACATGATCCTTCGAAGACTTGTTGCGGATTAGTATATCATCAAAAAATACTAACAAAAATTTTCTAAGGGTTTGAAAATGGAATTCATCAAAGATTGAAATGTTGAATATGCATTAGTAAGGCCAAAAGTCATGACCAAAAATTCATAATGACCTTCATGAGTTATAAATGTTGTTTCCAGAATGTCTTCAGTCTTCATTCTAATTTGATGATTGTTAGTATGAATCCTTTGTCGAAGTGTACGAAAAAGGACCACTTTAGCTACACATAACTAATAGCCCTAACAACAAAAGTGGCTGCCAATATCTTCAGATCTGTAGTTAGTTGATCAAGAAAAGAGCTGCAAAAAACCAGATCTATGCATGGAAAGACATTAAGCAGTAAAAATAAGGGTTTGCTCCATATACCAATAAACAAGACAAGAACAATTTTTGAAAGAATTTTTGTATTAATCGGGCACCTGGGAGGAAAACAAGAAGGCGTATCCAATTCTCCTCAGTGGGATGGGTTCTTGGAAGTCCTCAGCACTTCAGATCTAAGATCTCTCTCTCTTGTTGGTGTAGAAAGCCCACACAAAGAATGGAACTCAAAGGGAGCTCTCACAGCAAATGGCAGAAAATGGTGACCAAGTGTATAGATCCAGAGTGATCTAATAGGCAACAAAAGGTGAAGAATGGTAGGAAAAACCCTCCTATTTATAACAAAATATTGGGTCATTCTAGATCTTGGTGCATGATTAAAATAATGTTAACCAAGTCTACATCCACCTTTTATGGAATATTTTGTTATATTTGTTGGAGGGAAAAAGTATTTGACTTGGGTCAAATCCCTTTATTTGTTAATAATAAATAAATAAATGATTTATTTATCTTTTTAAGGAAGTGGTTGGAGGATAATTAAATAAATAATGATTTATTTAATTATTTGTAGGTGATTTAGTCATATTTAACAAGGAATATTATCTAAATAAGATTTAAATAATTATTCCTAGAAAATAATAAGATAAATAAAGGTTTATCTAATTAATTTCTTTGTTTTTGGGTTAAACATATTTGAGGAATAATAATTAAATTATGGTTTAATTAATTATTCCATGAGGAAAATCAAACAAATATAGGTTTGTTTAATATTTCCTTTGGGTTTCTGTTGAACCATAAACAACCTAATAAATGTGGTTTATTAAGTTATTTAACATAGTGAAGGCAATTTTACTTAGGGTAAAATTGGTCTTACATGGTGTACTTGGGTCCATCTAATGATAGTAGGTTAGATGACCAAAAAATGGTGTAACAGATTGCCCCCCAGCGTGCGAGTATTAGGAGCAAATCATATGACCGAAGTAAGTTGTAAGAACTCAATCACTAGACAACAAAAGGGAAGTCAGAGAGAGAAATGTGAGGTAGACTAAGGTGATGAAGAACTAGACCCTGAGGAGACGAGACTTATAGGTGCAACAAGTCTCTTTTTATGAGAGGGTACCTGTGCTAAAGGCGGCAGGGGAGGCATACCTATGCTCGCCGAGACAAAGTACAAAAGAATAGTGTGTCCAGTAAACAATGGACCGAACCATAAAGTACAGACGGCATAATCATGAGCCAGATAAAAACACAATGAGGAATCCCACATACATGATGTGCCTGGGATAACAGCCAGGACTGATACAATAATATCTGAGTACATGAGATACAAAGACAACCCAAATGCCCCCTGTAAATGGGGAAGGGCTCACAAAATCTGACTGATACATGCAAATCAAAGAGGTGCTGCAAGTGGCTAAGGCCAACATCATCAAATATCTGGAGCTGCATCGAAGGCTGCAAGGAGGAGGTCATCTGGGCATGTGGGGGGCTACCTGCAGGGCCACCCCCTCATGAGGGTTGAAACATCTCACACACACCCGTGAATCATCAAGAGCTACTACTGTATCACTGAACCATCAAGTATACGGATCTTGGTCATGCTGAAAGGAGCTGGAGTGGAGAAACAATCAATTCAAAGGGAAAGGAGTGATCCCTTTGCCTGATCAGGGGCACCGAACAAGAGTGGAAGCTGGAACCAAGGTACACCACCCTCTAGACCTGGCTTTTGGAATGAATGAGCTAATGTCGACAGAAGGAGGTTCGCCATAGGTGAGGCAATGAGAGATCCTCAACTAAGGCACGAGAGAAAATAGTAGAGCGACAGACAGACTAATACCGATGATGATGGTGGAATGGAGGGGACTGAGTAGAGAATGGACGACTTCCCTTGCTAGAGCATAAAGGGCATGAATGACATGGCAACGACTGACATGATATCATCAGGGATAAGGGACAGTGGGACTGAAGGCCATAATGTGCGACACAAGAGAGAAACCAAGCAATGAGGGATGGAGGACTATAGTGGGGTACAAAAGGACTCGGGATAGGCTCCAACAATGTGATGATGACTCCACTTGGAGGCTCTAAACAAGGGCGACTCGATGGTGCTGCCACATAGTAAAGGTCCAATGGGGGACCATGAAAACATGAGTACAAGATGGTAACTCATGACGAACATCAACCCGAGCATAGATAAGTATGGAGGCCAAATGGTGCCCCTAGTATGAGTGTTGCAAGTGAAGAAATTCGATTTTGAGAAGGGTTATGGTTGAGGGGCATAGGTGCCCCCAAGCATGGTGTGGTCATGCCAAAATGTATTTAGAAAAGGGGGAATCTAAACACATTTTAATGATGTGGTGCGCCATTTGTTTTCGTTATGGTTATGCAGTTTTGAGAAAGGGAATGGAGGATTACCAATCTCTTTTCGTACTGCATATAGGAAGCAAATGGACTTTAAGTTTCTGTGTTGGCATACCTGGTGTCACTATCCCAAAGAGAGGAGTTGGAGATAATGAACTGATGCTCTCGTAGAAAAGCTATAGGTTGGTCAACAAAAATGTCTAAGAGATGGAGTTGTTGATGTAAGATGAAGGAATGATAAGGGGTATCATCCTTAGAGTGATCTGAAGTGATATGGGACTCTAGAGGTTCTTCTAAATGTGAAAGAATAAAGGTACTAAAGTCGGCACGACCAGATACACTAGGAGAGTTGTGGAGAATTGCTTCTCTTGGTCTCTCGAATGTGGGTGCCCCCTTACCAAAACATTGGGTTTCAATGTAATGGCCACAAGGTGTATGTGGTGTAAACGCATGGGTTCGATGTAAGGGAGAATAGAGAAAGTCAGGGGTGGGGATTTTTTCCATAATGTCGTCATCGTGATAGAAGATGGGGTGACTGGTGGAAGAAAGACCACCTGACGTGGTGAAGCTACCTGAATCATCATCATGAGAAGAGAGGGTCACATGCACGTCGTCACAAGGGGTGACAGAAGAGTAAGAAGATGAAGGATCTACCAATGTTGAGCCCAAGGTGATCGCTGAAGGAAGGTCAAGCAAAACAACAGGGGAAGATTGAGATGGAATGTTCCCCGAGGGTCTCATGGATGATGATAGGTAGAAAATTCTGGATGAAGGCTCCGTCATCTCGACATCAAGAGGGGGAATGTCAATGGGAGCAGTCATGTCTGGTAGTTTTGCCAAAGAAAAATGCGCAAATAGGGGAGAGGTGGACTCATTGCGCTGGGCCTCGAATTGGCGGACTGTGGCTAGAGAGGTGCGGAAGTCCTCGAGGCGGGGACAAAGGTGGGTGTAATGGCCATGGAGATCACACAAAGCATAGGGGTGGTTGGTGTGAATATTCTTGGGGTTCTTGGTCGCGGTCGCGGAAGGAACAGAGGCTTCCGGGACCGTGGACTCAGGGAACGCGACATTAACCATGGGCTTGAGATGAAGCAATTCAGGACAGGTATGGGTGGCGTGACCGAAAACATCACACAAAGCACACTGGATGGTATGATTTGGAGGCTGAGGAGGGGTAGGGTGTGTCGGGGCAGCCTTGTCCTTTGATGACCCCTTGCGAGCTTTGCCCTTCTTACCCGAAGCGGTCGCAACAGGAGGTGGTTCCTGTTGAGGTGACTGAGGCACTATTGCAGCGGGAGAAGTCATGGGGACCGGTGGAACCGGGGTCAAAGCAATATAAGGTTTGGGTTGACCATGCAAGGTGGGGGCTGGAGGATCAAGGTACCAGACGGGAATCCCAAGGGTCAGGTTAGGAAGAGAGAGGGTGGCCATGACAGGTACCGTGGTCACTCCTGGTGGGGGAGCTAGGAACGGTATCTGACCAGAGGGGTAATGGCCAGGTGGGACGGCTCCTACATGGCTAAGGCTTGGAGGAACCATGCCAGGAGGATAAAGAGGCTCATGAATACCAGCTGTAGGTGAATGGCTAGGAGCAGGTTGCGGAGAGCGTGGCTGCTGACTAGCCGAAACAGGTTGCTTGAGATCAGCCCGAGATGATTACATCATGCAAACATTCGATGAGCTGGGGTCAGAGATAGGAGGAGGAGGAAGACCAGGGAAGGTTCCGAGCAAAGAGGAGTCTTTGTAGACTCCAAGAGAGACACTGGCCAAGGAATCGACGGTTTGCTTGTTGGCTACAGAAGAGATGGTCGGCTCTCGTTGAGGTCGGTCTTTGGCTCGCGGTGTGTCAGGAAATCAATGGTGACTATCTTTCCATTGTAGAGAAGAACATCTTACCGGAAAACACATGAGATGGAGCATTCGACATGGCGTAGGTGTAGCTTCGCCCCAAGAGAATGTTGTAATCTAGAGGGGCGTCAATGACTTTGACGTCAACGCAAACAGTCTTTCCCGCATGGGTGATAGGACAATTACGGAAGAGGCCAATGGGCTGGGAGGCGTGGCCATCCCACGCTTGAAGGGTGATCATGGAAGGGGCCAACTTAGGAGATCCAAGTTGCTTCCAAAACGAAGTGGACATCACACAGGTGGATGGCCCCTCGTCAATTATACACCGGGAAACGTTAGCGTTCCGGATTTTGGTGGGATTTGGAAGGCGACGGAACGGGGGGAAGGGGAGGATGTTACGGTTGATGGGCGTCGAAGAAGGCAAAAAAATCATTTTGGTCATCGAGCGGGATCTACGGCGCCATGGAAGATAGCGAGCCTTCTTTTGGGAAGGGCATGACTGGAGGAGTTCCAATGTGGAAATGGCAGCAGGAGACTGCGCCAAATCATCTACTATGCTATACGAATGAGCAGCTCGACCAGAAGCAGCATTTCGGCGTAATGGTCCCTTAGGAATCATGGTATGAACCTCAACTTTGGGTTGAGGGATATGTAAGGGACCATTGGATGTCGAAAGAGGCTCTGTAGAACCTGAAGAAGGGGACTCGGGGGCAGACTGAGCGGAAGGTGTGGGGTACTGGCGAGACCGAGTTTGAAGGTTAAGGTCGACGGTTAGAGGTGGATCAGAGTTCATCATGAGGATCTGGTAGATGGAGGAACCAGAAGGAGAAGGTTGAGTGGCCACCTGTCCGTCAGGTGGTTGGGTAGCCACGAAGCCCTGCTATGCATCCACCTGCGCTTGAGGGGGCGGTGACTGCTGTTGCAGGGGTTGAGAAGGCAAGGGGGGCGAAGGTGCTGATGCTGGAGGAGCTGTAGCACCAAACTGCGGATACGAATAATAAGGGGGTTGGGTAATAGTATGGTGAACAGGAGGTTGGGCCAAAAGAAGAGGCATGTTGTATCCTGGACACGTGCTACCGGAAGGGGAACAAGTGTGGGAGGTGCTGCCCCCTCCCCCAGGAAAACATAATCCATGGGAGGTTGGGCATATGGATGAGAGAGAGCTCCAACGATACCATCGGCAGAATGAGGTGCCCCCGGGGCGTTAGCGCCATCGGGTCTGGGGAGGTCAGGAAGGACGGTATAAACATAACCTGTCTGAGCATAGATCAAGTCATATTTTAATGCCAGTTGGAGGGCAGCTTCTTCGGTTTGGGGGAAATGTGATGCGACATCTTTCCCAATAGGAGGCAATAGAGATCTAAGGAACCAGTCCATGTAGACACGGTTTTCGAAAGTAGGGGATTGACATATGCTCTTTCGTCTTCGCCATTCTTGGACATGATCGGACAGGCGGGTCGCAGATGATTGACAGAAAGAAGTCAAAAGTTCGATACCAGTGTCATAACGAAGGGGAAGCTGGAAGTAAGATAAAAAAGCCTGGGCAAGAGTCGCAAAGGTGGTGTGAGAAGAAGAGGGCTGATCAACATACCACTTAGAAGCCGCTCCTGTAAGTGTTTGTTGGAACAATCGAAGACGGATAGAGTCATCGGTAATGGAGGTAGATGAACACCACATGTGGAAATATCGAACATGATTTGCAGGATCTTCTCCAGCAAGGCCTTCAAACTTTGGGATATCAGAAGGGAGCTTTGTCGGCATGGCAGGCCAACTAGCATCATGGTGTATAGGGTCATTTTTCAACCGGTGCAAATCAGGGAGGCTGAGGCCTGCCATGAAGGGGAGCAAGGGCGTAGTTGAGGTAGTTCCGGTGGCGGTTCTGCTAGTAGGAGTCCCGGCATTAGGGCTGGGATTACCGCTAGCGTTAGGCCCTGGACCAGACATAGTGAAGGTGACAGGGGGAGAACCAGAAGTAAAATTAGAACCCAATGAATCAGAAGAGGAGTTGGAGTGTGGACTCGGAGGAGGACTAACTCGACAATGGCAGGAAGGAGCAGGTCGACCGACCGGAAACTGAGGGTGAAGGCCAAGAAGTCTCTGGGATGTGCGCTTTGGGGGCGCAAAGGTGACAACACAAACACGGCACAAGGGGAAGAAGAACAACCGAAAAAGGCAGCAAGGCGCAGAATCAAATGATTACAATGTCGAAACAAGGGAAAAAAGGTGCAGTGTCAATTGATTTTAAATTCTTTGCCTGGCAGTGTAAACCAGGCTCTTCTTCGCTTAGGGTGAGTGTGTGGCGTGCGTTAATTTTAATTTTTAAACCCTTTTCGTTTTGAGAGCAAGAAAAAAGTGTGCTGCATAACTGAAAATAATGCTGCAAAAACAGTATATAATGCTGAAATAACAGAAAATTAACAGCTACTAGGGCATCGATCTAACCCAAGAAGGCGGGCCTCTCAAAACTAATCTAAGAGGGAAAAAATCTAGTCAAAACACACTAAAAAGAGGCCAATAGATCTAGGGTCAAAAGGGACAGGGATCTAAAGGAGAAAGCTGTTGAAAAGAGGTGCAGATCACAACCAATAGGCAGAGGCAAGGTGGCTGGAAAAAAAGGGGGAAATCAGCAAAAAGAAGAAGGAGCAAGGAGGAGGCCCTAAAGGTAGATACAAAAAAATCTTCAGGAGGTGATTTGAAAGGGTGAAGAGCTGATTAAAAGGGATCTAAAAAGGAGGTATCAGATCTGAAAAAGAAATGGATGAAAACTCTGAAAATTTAGACACTTACAGCAGCTAAAACTCTTCCACAAAAAGTGGAGGGTACTGAGGCCCTAGGGGGCTAGATTCCCACTTAGTTGAGTAAAACTGAGCAAGAATAGGTCTAAACGGGCGGAGACGGAGGTTAGACAACCCTAACAGAGGTTCAGACAAAACCCATAAAAATTTCAGAAAAATTCCAGAAAAAAGTCCAGGTCGCAGTTTTTGACCTGTTTTTCACTCAGGTAGCAGTTTTTGGGTTGTTTTCTGCTTCCCAGGTCGCATTTAATGGGCTAAAAAGTGCGACCTGGAGTCGAGGTCGCAGTTTCTGGGCTGAAAAGTGCGACCTGAAGCTCCGGGTGTCCCGGCGGTAGATTTCCGAAAAAGTTGTCGTCTCAGTTGCGGCTGATGTCTGTCACGTGCGCAATAGGGCCAGAAACACGCGGAAGTTAGAAATTTTAATGTTTTAGGGTTTTATAGGTGAAAAACAACATGAAAATAGGAAAAACAAAAAGCTGAAAAGAAACCCTAGGGTCTGAAGTAGCTGGATATGCAAGAATATGAAAAACGACAGCGGTCGTAATTTAAAACCCGTGTGGAGTCGCCATTTGTTAGTATGAATCCTTTGTCGAAGTGTACGAAAAAGGACCACTTTAGCTGCGCATAACTAATAGCCCTAACAACAAAAGTGGCTGCCAATATCTTCAGATATGTGGTTAGTTAGACATAAAAGAGCTGCAAAAAACCAGATCTATGCATGGAAAGACATTAAGCAGAAAAAGTAAGGGTTTGCTCCATATACCAATAGACAAGACAAGAACGATTTTTGAAAGAATTTTTATATTAATGGGGCACCTGGGAGGAAAAAAAGAAGGCGTATCCAATTCTCCTCAGTGGGATGGGTTATTGGAAGTCCTCAGCACTTCAGATCTAAGATTTCTCTCTCTTGTTGGTGTAGAAAACCCACACAAAGAATGGAACTCAAAGGGAGCTCACACAGCAAATGGCAGAAAATGGTGACCAAGTGTATAGATCCGGAGTGATCTAATAGGCAACAAAAGGTGAAGAATGGTAGGAAAAACCCTCCTATTTATAACAAAATATTGGGTCATTCTAGATCTTGGTGCATGATTAAAATAATGTTAACCAAATCTAGATCCACCTTTTATGGAATATTTTATTATGTTTGTTGGAGGGAAAAAGTATTTGACTTGGGTCAAATCCCTTTATTTGTTAATAATAAATAAATAAATGATTTATTTATCTTTTTAGGGAAGTGGTTGAAGGATAATTAAATAAATAATGATTTATTTAATTATTTGTGGGTGATTTGGTCATATTTAACAAGGAATATTATCTAAATAAGATTTAAATAATTATTCCTAGAAAATAATAAGATAAATAAAGGTCTATCTAATTAATTTCTTTGTTTTTGAGTTAAACATGACTGGGAATAATAATTAAATTATGGTTTAATTAATTATTCCATGAGGAAAATCAAACAAATATAGGTTTGTTTAATATTTCCTTTTGGGGTTTTCTGTTTAGACCATAAACAACCTAATAAATGTGGTTTATTAAGTTATTTAACATAGTGAAGGCAATTTTACTTAGGGTAAAATTGGTCTTACATGGTGTACTTGGGTCCATATAATGATAATAGGTTAGATGACCAAAAAATGGTGTAACAATGATATCCTAAATGAAGATCCAAGTTAGTGAAGTAAATTTCTCCATGTAATTCATCCAACAATTCATCAATGACAGGAATGGGAAATTTATATTAATAGTGAGCTTATTGAGCTCCCTATAATCTGAAAGCATACATCATGATCCATCCTTCTTGTACACCAATAATACTGGAGCAAAGAAATAACTTCGACTAGGTTGGGTTATACTGACCTCTAGAATTTCTGTGACCATATGCTCAATTTCACCCTTTTGGGCATAGGGATATCTATAAGGATTTATGTTTTGAGGAACAATTCCTGGAATCATGTGAATAACATGATCATAATCATGAATGGGTGGGAGGCCTTTGGGAGTCTCAAATACCCTGGAATAATTGTCCAAAATTTTTTGGAGATATGGAGGAATATATGATTTCGATGTTTGAACCTCTAGTGAGAATAATTGTGCAATTATGCCCCACTGTTATTTATTCAAAGTATTTTTCATGTCATTAGAGTTTATTATCTTCTTTCGTTTCCTTGTGATATCCCTTAATTAAATTTCATTTCCTTCCCAAAAACAAGTTAAGCAAAGTTATTGAAAATTAAAAGTTATTGTCCCCAAAGATTGTAACCATTGGACTCCTAATACAAAATATCATCACCACCCATTGGAATGGGAAGCATTGGACTATTCAATACATATTCCTCCATGGTTAAACTGATATTATGTCACTTTCCAGATAAATTTATAGTTCCTCCATTTGAAACCATCACTTGACACTCTGGTGCTGGATATAAAAAGAAATTAAATTCCTTAGCTATCTTAGAATGAGTAAAATTATGGGTACTACCTGAATCAATCAACACTATTACCTTATTATTCTTGATATATCATTCTATCTTGCGATTTTTAGGAGTGGTAATTCCTACCAATGAATTACAATATATAGTCGGATTCATTTCTTCTTTCTCTGGGGTTTTTTTCCTGGTGTATATCCTCTTATTTTGATGTCTCTTGTTCCTTTTCTTCCTCCTCTTCACAATATATGTAAAATAATTTATTCTCAGCACACTTATGACCTTTAGTGTATTTACTATCACAACTATAACAAATCCCTTTTGCACTTATTTCCTCCAATTGTTGTGGTGTCAACTTTGTAGGTTGTGGAAGGCTAGGAGCAACAACACTTCCATATTTATAGTTGTGAGTGGTAGAATTTATTATTTCCATAATTTTTATTTCAACTTTTCTTTCCATTATGAATGTGTTCTCCAATGAATCAGGTTTCCAAAGGAGAACCTTATGATGGATGTTATCCTTTAAAGTCCCTATGAAAACATCAATCCTATGCTTCTCTGGAATTTTAGTTACCCTGATATTATTTTTTTGTAAATCCTTAATGTGCTCTTCCATTGAAACTTTTTGTGTGTGTTGCACATCATGTAGATAAAAATATTGCTCCATCTATAGTATCCATGTTACCGAATCCTTGTCATAAAACTTCCTCATATCGATCTTTGGAATGTGGTTGGTTTTTAGTATACATCAAAAATCATGATTAACATTCCTTTTATTTTCATCATGAGTTTCATGGAATACCTTTTCGTGATTAGGAAGAAATTATTATAGAAACTTTGTCAAAATTTCCTTCAAACATTCCATGTATGCTTTTAATCCATCTTTCAAACCTTCCATGACTCTTTTTAACCCATCATTCAAAAATTCCATGTATTATTTTAAACCATTCTTCAAACCATCCATCTTAGCTCCCATTTCATTTTTGGTTACTCTTTGAGAGAGTGAAATTTTGATATATCTTGTTGCATTTCTTCTTCTTATTCATGTGTCATAGTAGAGTTTTTTGGTTTCTTACTGGGAGTATCCATTTTTTTGTTTGGAGGCATATTGCAACAAAATAATGATATCTATGCTTTAATATTCCCCTTGAATTACTTCAAACTTATTTTCAAACAAAAATTATGCAAATTTAGAAAAATACACACCTTTTTCTTCTTTATTTTTGAAGATTGATATTGAAACCATTATATCTTTGAAATTTCAGCCTCCCAAGGTCTGAACTTTGGTCCTGTGGTAGCACTCTAAGTCTTCTTTCCAACGATACAAGTCAAAAAAATATTGGATTCTTCAATATAAAGCTATGTAAAATCTCCCACAATGACATGATCATGGAATAATTCAATAGTGAGAAATTGTATGGGATTCCATGTGTCACTGTTTCAAACTTCGACCCTAAAATTGATACGAGAAAATAAGTCCGTTTAATTTGAGTCACTTTTTACAAAATTCAAATCCAATGTTTTAGAAGAAAGTGATGATTATTTTACCTAGGTCTCCAGTTTGAGACTAAATTCTGGAGCATGTAGAAACTGTAACTTCTTTGAACCATATATAAGAAAATATAACAAACCAAGATCAGAATTTTGTACACAGTTTTCAATAATATTTCGTATCCACATGATCAAACTTTCAGATTTTGAAGCTTCATAGATGGTGAAATTCCAATGCATGGTCTATGCTAGCATGTGCCTATAGTGAAAATTCCAAGATGTTCAGTTTGAAGCAACAGAAAACTAGAATCCAAAGCTTTGATACCAAATGTTATGCAACCAAATCACAAAAGAAAAGAAAAGATAGATCAACGACTTGAAAATTAGCTTCTTCAAGGGAGAAACCTACTTTACATCACATAAATGAACATTTATTAGGTGATACAAATGACAAGACATCCTTAGTATATATAGGAATCTAAGGGCTCACAATATAATTAGAGCCTACATAATAATAATAATGTAAAGGTACAATAATAAAAACAGTGGGATTCTATGGGGCACAACAATAACAATATGGGGGCTACATAGGCACACAAATAAAAATAGTGGGCTGCACTAAAAATAAAAATAAGGGGGATACCCTAGTATTATAGGGACCTAACACGGTATCAATGAGGTACTATAGAGATGTGTCTTGGAACATGAAATGAAGGATATTATCGATGATTCACATAAAGGGGGATTAGGAGGTAATTATCAGGGAGACACAATCACAAGGAAAACACTACAAACAGGATTGTGGTGGCCAACAATATTTCGAGACTGTCGATTGAATATACAAAAATGTGATATATGCCAAAGATTTGGGCGACCACTACCTAAATACCACATGTAGTTACACTCAATTTTTCCATCGCTACCCTTTGGGATCTGGGAAATTGACTTCATTTGACCATTTCCCAAAAGGGATAGATTTACAGGAAAAAAATACAACATCACAATAGTGAAATATCTAACGAAGTGGGCAGAAGTAGAAATGGTCGAGTCATGTACCAAAGAAGTAGCAACAAATTCATATGTGAAACTGTGGTAACTTGGTGCAGCTATCCTATGGTCGTCATTAGTAATAGAGGGATCCATTTTGTGAATGCTACAATTTAAAAATTAATGAATAAATTAATGATCAAAGATAAGATGACTACTGCATACCATCCGCAAGAAAATGGTACCGTTGAGTCATTTAATAAAAAATTACATAAGGGACTAACAAAGGTTTTTAATTTAGAAAGAGATTATAGGGGTGATAAGGTACCAACCATCCTTTGGGCATGTTGTCGCACAGATTGTCTAGGCACCGCGACAACGGCTCAGATTGGGGGCTGTCACCTTTATCACCAATCTCTCTATTTAAGCTGTCTCCTTGCAAGCTAAGGGAGGTAGACCCTTTTATAAATGAAGATAAAAAATCCAGGAGACACAGCTAAAACATCAAATACTTGATAGAATAAACGAGATTCCACGGATCTAGATTAGATTTCATATTTAAGACCAGTGCCCAGTGGAGTCAAACAAGATCTCGTTATACAAATTACAATGCAAGCAATGATGATTAACTACTGCTTATTAAAACATGATTGATTACGATGATATTAAATTGAAAATGCCACAACCATGAATAACAATAACCAGATGCTTAGAAATTTCTGAAATTAATATACTGCAATTATAAACTAGTTCGAAAATTGAAATGATCCACAGTCAAACTTTTTATGAAGAAATTAACGCACTTGACCATGGAAAATTTAAAAAAAAAAATTATATTTTGTATTTTAAATTTTTTTTTTTTTAAGATTGTGAAGTTTTTATGTTTTTTATTATTTTTTGAATTTAAAAATCAAAATTCTAAATCTAAGTTAAAACACAACTAGAATGAAAATGAAATTAAAAGTGCAATCTAACTAAAATCTAAATGAATTAATGCTAACACTAAAATTAAAATCTAACTACACAAAGATGAAATCTAACTAAACTAAATCTAAAAATTAGAAATTAAAAACTAAAACTAAGTCTAAAACTAAAAAAATATTAAAACTAAATTAAAATTAAAACTAAACTAAAAACATAAAAATATAAGAACTAATCTAAAACTAAAACTATCGAATTAAACTAGAATGAAAATTATTAAAATGAAAGCCGACTAAACATAAAACATACCTATCGTAACAAATAAAATCTACAGTTAAACTTACCAAAGTGAATATAACTAACACTAAAGTCGAATTACTAAAATGAAACTCTAACCAATAAAGTCTACCCACTAACAATACTGAACCCCTTACAAAAAAAAATTGAAGTGAAGATTTAACGCGTTTTTTATGTGTGCATATGCTTTTTCATTGCGAGCCGGTTGAAGTTTGACGTGGTCGACGGACGGAGGCACGAAGGCGTGGACGCGAGTTAAGCTGACGGCTCGGACAGTGGATATTTCAAGTTTAATGCTGCGTTTTTTATTTTGTTTCACTTGTTTGCAGGTGAGCGACGGGAGGAGGCGAGGGATGGACGTCAGAGTAAGTAAATCGTCTTGGTTTTTTTGTTTGAATGCAGGCAGCTCGATGGATGGCAGCGTGAGGAGCTTGGATGCCAGGGTTGAAGGGTTGAGGAGCAGATTGAGGACGTTGGACAGCAGATGAATATGCACAACAATGGGGGCTAGGGCAGATACAGAGATATGCAGTGAATAACCCAATCAAATTAGAACTTTTCTCTCAAACTTTAAAAAATTCCTCCCTGCAATCTCAAATTTCAGTGTTCTTCAAATTAAATATCAGATCTGCCACCAACATTGATTCTAAAACCAGATCTTGCCCACAGTGGCAGCTTTGAGGCCAGATCTGGCCTTTGGAGGCCAGATCTGCCCTATATCTTTAAAAAAAATTTCGATTTGAACCTGTAACCTGCAACAATCAGTCAGATCTAAAGACACACACCAAGAAAAAATTAAACCCTCACAGATAAATTACAAATTTACAACTAATTTACAATTTAAAACCGTCAAGGTCAGATCTGAATCCGTTTAGCACAATTTTCAGAAGTTTAAAATTTTTAGTGAGAGGCACAAGCCTTCGAAACCCTGCAAAATCACAAATATCGTAAGATAGACCCAGAATTTAACAAATAAAGAGCTTATCATATTTATGCTTATTGAGAGTCGGCTGGTACAACCGAAGACTTCCCCAGACGCCCAATCTAAAAAAAATTTCCCTGCACACTTAGATCTGAACTTTAGACTGATAGAGATTTAAGAAAACAACATGAGACCCTTAGAAAAATCAGAATGTTATTTTATAAACCCAGAAAACTGCACAAGATACATGTATGCAGATTAATCCATGTAGGCCATCAACCATAAAATGCAAGAAAACAAGTAGCAAAGTGTAGAGACAATTCACCACATAGATCTGAGAAGGAACATCCAAATTTGTAACCCCAAAGTCTTTAGCTTTATTCCTCAAAAAGTTTACAAGAGCTTCTAAGAGCAAGTGCACGATTTTGAGATTGGATGACTCAATACTGACAAAGACCTCGAAATTTATAGGACAAGATCTCTAAGGGCTAGTTTGGATGATCCTCGTCAAAATAATCTCAACCGTCCAAAAGATTTAATTATCTTTTAATCCGGAATGTTGAAATTAAAATTTTGGGGAAAAAACGAATTTATCATTTAATTCAATTTTAATTAACTCAAAAATACTATTTTTGAGTTAATTACCCCAAAATTTTGACCTTGACTTAACCACCAGGGCCCAAGGGTCCAATATTTCTTAAAATTCGCAATATTCCCTTGGCCTGGGGCTTTCAAAATCATTTTCCAAGGACCCACAAATTTTGCCTTTAAAGATTTAATCCTAATTTAGGACCCTAAATTAATTAAATTTCCGGTTTAATATTTTATTAATTAATTGACCAGAAAATTTAATTAATTGACCAAGAGGGGATTATAATTATTTTTCCAACCCTCTTTTACATGAGATAATACATTTACATACATGAAGGGGGGAAAACCCATTCGTATAGACCCTCAAATAAATACCCAGTTCTGCGACTCAACATATGATCTAGTAGACCAAGTAGTTCAAACTACTTTTACAAGGACTCGATAGAACACTAGGACTCACTTAGCATGTTGATGACAAAATCCACCCTAGCTTTGGGGTGAGGCTGGAGGGAAAAACTCTGCCGATCACTTTCGTGAATCAGTGAGACAAAAAACCTCCTAGGATAGAGATCATCAACAACATACTAGGCTTACCTAGGCTATTACATACACTGACGATCTTACTTAGATCATTTACATCATAACAATGCAGAATGGGTTTACATCATTTATAACAATGTCAACTGTCGATGAAATCTGGATAATGGAATCTGAATGGCGCAACCACGTCGAACATGACGAATCCCATTTGAAAAAATGGGGGTGTACTGCTATGGGGTAGTTGACGAAGTGTGGTCAACATGGCATACCACACAACGTACAAGCAATCTATGAAATTGAATCCTTTTAAACTTTTCTATGGATAGGAAGAAATCGTACTACTCTAGTGTTTGAAAAATGCAATAAGTATACCTACTATATTGAAATATAATACAAAAATACAGAAAGAATGACTCCAACAATTAAAAAATTAGAGGAATATTGAATCCATGGACTCTATCACCAACAAGCTAGTAAATATCAACAAAAGGAGTGACACGTTAGAAATCTCCAAATAAAAATTTTCAAAGTCGGTGATCTAATTTTGTTATACAACAATCAAGTGAAGGGTAAACCAAGAAAACTAGATATTGCATGGTTGTGACCCTCCATTATTGAAGACATACGTCCTTCAGGAGCTATACAGTTGAAGACATTGTAGGGGCAAATTTTCAAGTCACTTTTCAACGATGTTTGACTCAAGAAGTATGTCTCTTAACACCAATGGTGTGTTCCCATTGAAAACATTTCTAAGGAGTTAGGGACATGGGTTAGCTTGAAAACCCCCAGTGGTAGGCTAATCTACCAAAAAAATTGTAAAATTAGAATTTTTTTTTCTTAAGTATAATTTAGTAAGTCATTACAAAAATCAATTATAGATTAGAAATAAAGTAATTGAAATAGTAGTTGGGGATCCAATAAAGAGAGAGAAAGCACAAATAAAGTAGGAAAATATTATAGAAATATGGAGCAAGATGTAGATCTAAGAAATCCCTTAAATGCTAGAGCTAAACTTAATATGGATTGAAATCATTCCAAGGAATAAAGATGAAAAGAACACAAATAAATATTTATAGATTATTATAATGAAATATCCTACTCAACAGACAAACCGAGAAAGCAAATGAAAGGGAAAAATAATCATTCGATAGATCATAGCTATAAAGAATATATTGATAGGACAAATATGTTGGCAATATGATGCAGAGTGTTGTCCTTGATGGCAACCCACTTGATAGAGTGTTGTCCTTGAATGGCAACCCACTTGATGAAGATGATGGAAACCTACTTGATGAACTTGTTAAATGATGTAAATCTGATGTATCTACAGAGAGTACAGAAGGTAATGAAGAAAGAAATTCAGTATGTGCTAGATCTATGATGAAAAGAGTATGTTTCAAGGCATACGCGGATTTGTCCAGTAGAAGTCGCGTATGCACGGGGTAAAGTACGTGCCAAGTCGCGTATGGGCAAAAAGCGCTCAAAAAGTGCAAAACCAGGGGTAACCACCATGGTATTGACCCATTGTATTGAGTAATGATTCGTCTATGTGACCCCGTCCAGGAATACCATCGGAAGTAATGTGGTTTTGGCTCATGGTATTGAAAAAGGGTAAACCTATATAAGGAGAAGAAATTCATTGTGCAAATCATGAGTGAGGGTGCAAGATGTCTGAGCTTGAATGAATACTTCTCTCTAAAGTATATCTGAATGGAAAGGGTTACAGTTGAATGATAGATCTGAATGCATGAAGCACCTATGAAGAAAATGATGAAGAAGGGAATCTAGATCTGAAATGTATTTGTATTTGCTACATCTGTTTATGGAATGATTAGATCTGAGATGAGGCGAACATTTGTCTGAAGTAAAGGGTAAAATCTGTGTGATGTGTCTGTTCTGAAGAATTGAAATGACCTAAATATCTGAAGAACCATACGCTAGTTTTCCGCAAAGGAAGCGCGTATATACGCGGCTTCGCTAAAGAGAAAGCGCGTATGCGCAGCGAAGTTAACTCTATAATATGTACAGAAGTATACGCGTGTTTGTATGGTAGAAGGCGCGTATATATGCGGTATCAGTGAAAGGAAAGCGCGTATGCAAACTAGGGTTTGCTGAAGCATGGGTTATGAAATGTCTGATCTGTTCTGCTGTGTTACTGCTATCTGTATTCTACAGTTCTGAGTTGTCTGTATCAGTTTGGTTGTATGATTGAGCTTAAATGTGTGGAGTGGGTCCAGTCTGAAAATATGATGAAACGAGGCCTGCAAGTTGTGCTCTATTGAATTTGTTTGGATCCAGTGTGAAAATTGATGAAACGTGGTCCATGGTGGAGCTGAGGGTTGTAGCCTTCAGTCAGGGGGTTGTAGCTCCCTTCCAGGTGAGGCTGGTAAACGAGAGCAGGGGGTCGTAGCTCCCTTCCAGGAGAGGCTGGTAAACGAGTTTGTGTGGGTGCCCTCGTTGTTTGTAGGAGTTCTGCGCTGAAGACATATGTTGTAAGATGTTTTTTCTATAATAAAATATTGAAGGCTGAGCAACTGCAGCGGTGGTTTTCTCCCGACTTGGGTTTCCACCTAAAATCCTGGTGTTCATGTGTGATGCTTATGTGTGATGGTTTATTCTGTTCTTATTGCACATGTTTACTGTTTATAGAACATCAATGAATGAATGATAGAATGATATAAGTGAAGATTTAATGGCATAATTAGATCTCTATGTATACGCGAGTTTCATGAAGGATATCCGCGTGTATACGCTAGTTGTATTTAGCAAAGTCGCGTATGGGTTTTAGAGCATGGAAAAGTAAAAAGTTTTAGTTTTTCCTAAATACTGATTCACCCTCCCCTCTCAGTATTTTTCCCAACAATTGGTATCAGAGAAGGTCTTTCTGCAGAAGCTTGATCGCTTGAAGGAGATCCGTCGCAATGGGAAGTCTTGAAGGAGTAATGTCTCTAAAGCCACCTTTATTCAATGGAAGCAATATGATATTCTGGAAGGTACGAACAAAAGCATATCTGCAAAGTCTTGGTGCAGAAGTATGGGCAATCGTGGAAGAAGGCTATCAATATCCGGCAAGTATTCCTACTGATGCGGCTGAAAGAAAGAAGTATGAAATCAATGTCAAAGCAGTGAATGTCTTATTGGGAAGCATGTCTGAACCAGAATTTGCTAAAGTGATGCAGCTAAATTCAGCAAAAGAAATATGGGACAAAATCATTCTGAGCTATGAAGGAGATACAAAGGTAAAAAGTTTAAAACTCCAGACTCTCAGAATTGAATATGAAAATTTAAGGATGCATAGTGATGAAAGTATTGCCAGTTTCTTTTTACGTCTAGATGATATTGTAAATCGAATGAGAAATTTGGGTGAAACCATAGCCGATACTACTCTGGTTGAAAAAGTCTTAAGATCTTTGACTTCAAAATTTGACTCTAAAGTTTCAGCCATTGAAGAAAGGCAAGATCTGCAAACTCTTACTGTTGTTCATTTACATGGTATCCTGACTTCTTTTGAAATGAGACAAGGAGGTCCTTCTCAAATCAAAGAAGCGGCTTTTAAGGCGTCTGCAAAAGGAAAAGAAAAGGAAGTTGTCAAGGAATCCAACTATATATCTGAAGAAGAAGAAGAAGCAAATTTTGTGAGAAGACTCCAACTAGGAACCGGAAGGTTCAAAGGTAAGCTTCCTTTCAAATGTTTTGATTGTGGAAGAGTTGGTCATTATGCTGCAAAGTGTCCTTATAAAGAAACATTTTCTAAAGGACAAGAAGTAGCAAGAAGGAATAAGAATCGATCTAGCACAAGGAAAAGTTACTATATTAATGAAGACAGTGATGAGTTATCTGATAGTGAGGAAGAATGTGAACAAGATATTAAACTACTCATGGCAAAAGAATCTAGAGAAGAAAAGGATACTTTTGTGGATGCCCTGGAAGACAAAGATTTTCTTGAAGAAAACAATCAACTCAAAGTAAGCCTAGAAGAAAAGAACATAATCATAGAGACTCTTGAAAATCAGCTTGAAGCAAAGGAAAAACGCATTGAGGAATTGGAGTGTGAAGTATTAAGTCTAAGGAAAGATAATGAGAAAGCAAAAACTCTCAATCTTAGATTTGCTAAAGGTTCAGAAACCTTAGATGAGATTATCAAGATACAACGGTCTCCTCTTATAAAAACAGGTCTTGGATATACTGGGGAATCTTCCCAGACTTCAGCACCAAATTATCTGAAAGCAGCCACAGCTGGTTCACTACATTCAGCCACTCAGCAAGGGAACAAAGGATCTTTACAGGTAAAGCATAACCATCTCAATTCAAGAAACACTAACAGGGAGATCTTTCAAAGAAGCTACAACCAACAGGTAAGTTCAAATAGAAGATTTCATGATCGTAGAAATTTCTACTTCAATGGACAATGTTTCTCATGTCACAATTTTGGTCATAAAGCTGTTCAATGTGTTGCATATAAAACCATCATTACAAGAGAATCAAGAAAGAAAAGGATGAATATTGAACCAAATAAGAACACCTATAACAACTTTTCTCCTCTTCAAAACGAAGTTGAATGTACTTATTGCAATAACTTTGGTCATGAAGAAACTGAATGCAGAAGCAAGGTCCAACCAAAAGAACATGTTCCCTCAAGCTCTAAAGTGTGGAAAAAGAAAGAAATACCGGTTGAAAATGGTGGGATAGCGTTATTTGCAGAAGGTGAAGAAAATCAATGGTACATTTATAGTGGGTGCTCAAGACACATGACAGGTGACAAAAGCAAACTTCTTGCATATAATGCTCTAGAAAAGGAAAAGAAAGTTACTTTTGGAAATGATACTCCTGCTGTAATTAAAGGACAAGGGTTAGTGTTTCTCAAAGAAAAGGTGAAGGCTAATGATGTCATGTATGTGGATGGATTAAGGCATAATCTATTAAGTGTAAGTCAAATGTGTGATCAAGGAACAGAAGTGGTCTTTAGTTCAAAAGAATGTGTGGTTCGTGATCTTGATACAGGTAAAATTATTATAAAAGGGAAAAGAAATCCAAGCAACGTGTATGTACTGAACTGCAAAGATCAATGTTACTTGAGCAAGTCTTTAGAAAATTGGCTATGGCATAGAAGTCTGGGGCATCTGAGCTTCTCTCAAATCAACAAAGCAAGCAGACTTCAAGCTGTTCGTGGTCTTCCCAATATTAATCTACCAGAAAGTATCATATGCAAATCTTGTCAATTCGGTAAGCAGACCAGAGTACTATTTAATGCCAAAGAAGGATCATCAAGTAAGCCTCTTGAACTCATTCATACTGACATATGTGGACCTATGAGGAAAAAGTCACCACGTGGGGAAGAATACTATATCTTATTTATTGATGATTACTCTAGAATGTGTTGGATCGGGTTCATTAAACACAAAGATGAAGCATTTGAAAAATTTCAGATCTTCAAAGCTTTGGTAGAAAATGAATTAGATCTAAAAATCAAGTGTCTTAGATCTGATCGAGGAGGAGAATATACATCAAATGAATTCTTTGAATTTTGTGAACATCATGGCATAAAAAGACAGTTCTCTGTAGCAGGCACTCCACAACAAAATGGCGTAGCAAAAAGAATGAATAGAACAATTCAACAAATGGCTAGAGCTATGCTTGATGATTCTGGAACTCCTGACATGTTCTGGGGTGAAGCAGCACATACAGCAGCTAACATTCTCAACAAGGCTCATGTTCCGGTAAATAGTGACAAAACTCCATATGAACTCTGGTATGGTAATTCTCCCTCTGTGAAGCATTTTAGAGTTTTTGGAAGTAAATGCTTTATCAAAAATAATGATGAAAAGCTTGGCAAGTTTGAACCTAGATCAGATGAAGGGATATTTCTTGGTTACTCATCTACAAGCAAAGCTTACAAATGTTACAATAAAAGGCTTCGAAAGATTGTTGAATGTATTGATGTTGTTATTGATGAGTCTCCTACAGCCCCTAAAGAAGAAAAACAAACAACAAAAGAAGATGATGGTGACTTATGTCCTTCTACATCAAATAGAAATGATATAGAAAGTGGATCCAATGAAGAACCTGAAAATGATCTATCTGAAAAAGATCCATCCAGATATGTTCAAAAGAATCATCCTGAATCTCAAATTTTGGGAGACAAGGAATCAGGTGTACAAACAAGGAGAACTCCTGTGGGATCTTCTAGTCATCTGGAAATTCTATCCACAATTGAACCACACAATGTCAATCAAGCTAGCAAAGATGAATGTTGGAAGCAAGCCATGAATGAAGAGCTTGATCAAATTGAAAATAATGACACTTGGGAATTGGTACCTAGACCACATGATAAAAATGTCATTGGAACTAAATGGATTTTCAAGAACAAGTTAATGAGAATGGGGATGTTGTAAGAAACAAAGCTAGATTGGTTTGCAAAGGGTATACTCAACAAGAAGGTATAGACTTTGAAGAAACTTTTGCTCCTGTAGCTAGACTTGAAGCCATAAGAATGTTTCTTGTTTTTTCAAGTTATCAACAAATCAAAGTTTATCAAATGGATGTTAAATCTGCTTTTCTTAATGGTGATCTAGAAGAAGAAGTATATATAGAACAACCGGAAGGATTCATTTTGGGAATGATGAAAATCTTGTTTGTAGACTTAAAAAGGCTCTATATGGTCTCAAACAAGCTCCAAGGGCATGGTATTATCGTCTTGACAAATATCTTCATCAACAAGGATTTTCAAAGGGGTCTGATGATAGCAACTTATACACAAAAGTTGAAAATGATAAACTATTGATTGTAGTTGTATATGTTGATGATATCATTTTTGGGAGTAACGAAGAATCTATGAGTCAAAAATTTGCTTCTGTCATGCAGCAAGAATTTGAAATGTCCTTACTTGGGGAACTAACATTCTTTCTTGGTTTGCAAGTGCATCAAACTACAGATGGTATATTCCTATCACAAGCAAAATATCTTAAGCAAATTCTGAAAAAGTATGGCATGGAAGAATGCAAACTTGTAAGTACACCAATGATAACCGGATGCAATCTCATTTCTCATGATGATTCTCCCATGGTGAATCAACCAGAATACAGATCAATGATAGGAAGTCTACTTTATCTCACCGGGACTAGACCAGACATTATGCATGCAGTTGGGATTGTTGGACGATTCCAAGCTAATCCAAAAGAGTCTCACCTTCAGGCTGTTAAAAGAATTTTCAAATATCTACAAGGAACTCAAGACTTTGGTCTATGGTATCCAAAGAATGCCGATCTTACTCTTCATGCTTACACTGATGCAGATTGGGCTGGAAGTGTTGATGATCGGAAAAGCACTAGTGGTGGTGCATTCTATATGGGACCCCGGTTAGTATCTTGGTTCAACAAGAAGAAAAATTCTATTGCCTTATCTACAACAGAAGCAGAATATGTGGCTGCCGCATCTTGTTGCACTCAACTCCTTTGGATGATGCAAACCTTACAAGATTTTCAAATCAAATGTACACCTCCTGTCCCCATTAAGTGTGATAATACAAGTGCCATCAGTATCTCAAAGAATCTTGTTATGCATTCGAAGACCAAGCACATTCCCATCAAATATCACTTCTTACGTGAACAAGTGCTTGAACAAAAGGTGAAGTTGGAGTATGTTCCTTCCAAGGAACAAGTTGCTGATATCTTTACCAAACCTCTGCCCAGGGAAGCGTTCGAATATCTAAGATAGAAACTGGGAGTAGTCTCTGCCAGTCAAAAGAACAAATCTGCTTAAATTCAGAAGATTAAATTGAATACGCGGTTTTGATGAAACACAGTCGCGTATATACGCGAGTATATTAACATACATCCGCGTATGGATAATTGCTGACATTTTTTGGTTGAGGGTCAGCATTTTTCAGTACTGTTTGGTTATTCTGGTTATATGTATTTCTGACAGAGCATCTGATATGAAGAATATAGGTACAGGAAGGACAAATTCAGGGGGAGATTAAGGAATGTGAAAATTTCCATGCTTCACTTTCCATACGCGGGTTCGATGAACAAAAGTCGCATATACACGCGAGTTCCAGCAGACACAGTCGCGTATGCATTAATGATAAGAGAATTGGGATGACAGCTGAAGATTAGGAGAAAAGGTTCAGGGGGAGCATCAGTCTGACTGCTAATGATTGTACTATTCTGGTTATACTCTGGCTAATGAAATGGTACATGGTTTCTTATGTTGAAGATTATGGATGAGTCCTGTTTGCTTTTTGATGAAGAGTATTCGTTGCTGAGATGAAAGTCTTATAATTCAGAGATAAGGACAGATCATGCAGAGATTGTTGCCGATGACTTGCTGTTGAAGGTGTTCTGGTATTGGTCATGACAAGTCATATTTGTAATTTGATGAAAAGGTCATGTTGAGACCTATGGTGTAAAATTGTAATATTCAGTCATGTAAGGACTTGTTCATTTTGTAAACCCACTTTGTTGGGTAGTTGAGTCAAAATATGTAAACCCACTTGGTTGGATCTTTGATGTAAGTATGAGTCTTTGGTGATAGGAAGGTCATAGAGTCATGTACTTCATTGAAAAATATGATTGAAGATTCAGCATGAGCTCAGGGGGAGCTTAGTCACTTCAGTGTACATCAGAGGGGGAGCTGGTTTTGATCTGCCCTTTTCCCTTGATGTCAAAGGGGGAGAGTGATATGGTGTTTGAATAAAGGAAAAGAATGGTGTCAAAGAATGAGGAGAGTGACATGGTGTCATTGTGTCTTATTGTATCTATCTGTTGTAGTGATCAAACACCATCGTGGTTGCCATCAAGTCCAAAGGGGGAGATTGTTGGCATTATGATGCAGAGTGTTGTCCTTGATGGAAACCCACTTGATAGAGTGTTGTCCTTGAATGGTAACTCACTTGATGAAGATGATGGAAACCTACTTGATGAACTTGTTAAATGATGTAAATCTGATGTATCTACAGAGAGTACAGAAGGTAATGAAGAAAGGAATTCAATATGTGCTAGATCTATGATGAAAAGAGTATGTCTCAAGGCATACGCGGATTTGCCTAGGAGAAGTCGCGTATGCACGCGGTAAAGTACGTGCCAAGTCGCGTATGGGCAAAAAGCGCTCATAAAGTGCAAAACCAGGGGTAACCACCATGGTATTGACCCATTGTATTGGGTAATGATTCGTCTAAATGACCCCGTCCAGGAATACCATCGGAAGTAATGTGGTTTTGGCTCATGGTATTGAAAAAGGGTAAACCTATATAAAGAGAAGAAATTCATTGTGCAAATCATGAGTGAGGGTGCAAGATGTCTGAGCTTGAATGAATACTTCTCTCTAAAGTATATCTGAATGGAAAGGGTTACAGTTGAATGATAGATCTGAATGCATGAAGCACCTATGAAGAAAATGATGAAGAAGGGAATCTAGATCTGAAATGTATTTGTATTTGCTACATCTGTTTATGGAATGATTAGATCTGAGATGAGGCGAACATCTGTCTGAAGTAAAGGGTAAAATTTGTGTGATGTGTCTGTTCTGAAGAATTGCAATGACCTAAATGTCTGAAGAACCATACGCTAGTTTGCCATAGAAGAAGCGCGTATATACGCGGCTTCGCTGAAGATAAAGCACATATGCACAGTGAAATTAGCTTTGTAATATGTGCAGAAGTATACGCGGGATTGTATGGTAGAAGGCGCGTATATACGCGGGATCAGTGAAAGGAAAGCGCGTATGCAAACTAGGGTTTGCTGAAGCATGGGGTATGAAATGTCTGATCTGTTCTGCTGTGTTACTGCTATCTGTATTCTACAGTTCTGAGTTGTCTGTATTAGTTTGGTTGTATGATTGAGCTTAAATGTGTGGAGTGGGTCCAGTCTGAAAATATGATGAAACGAGGCCTGCAAATTGTGCTCTATTGAAGTTGTTTGGATCCAGTGTGAAAATTGATGAAACGTGGTCCATAGAGGTGCCGAGGGTCATAGCCTTCAGTCAGGGGGTTGTAGCTCCCTTCCAGGTGAGGCTGGTAAACGAGATCAGGGGGTCGTAGCTCCCTTCCAGGAGAGGCTGGTAAACGAGCGCAGGTGGGTGCCTGCGTGCTGGTAGGAGTCTGCGCCAGCACATATGTTGTAAGATGTTTTCTCTATAATAAAATATTGAAGGCTGAGCAACTGCAGCGGTGGTTTTCTCCCGACTTGGGTTTCCACCTAAAATCCTGGTGTTCATGTGTGATGGTTTATTCTGTTCTTATTGCACATGTTTACTATTTATAGAACATCAATGAATGAATGATAGAATGATATAAGTGAAGATTTAATGGCATAATTAGATCTCTGTATACACAATTTTTATGAAGGATATCCACGTGTATACGCTAGTTGGCTTCAACAAAGTAGCGTATGGGTGAAAAAGTAAAAATTTTGATAAAGTCCTAAATACTGATTCAACCCCCCCCTCTCAGTATTTTTCCCAACAGCTCTGTGTATATGCGAGTTTCATGAAGGATATCCACGTGTATACGCTAGTTGTATTTAGAAAAGTCGCGTATGGGTTTTAGAGCATGGAAAAGTAAAAAGTTTTAGTTTTTCCTAAATACTGATTCACCCCCCCTCTAAGTATTTTTCCCAACAAAATAATCAGGACTAACGTTTCAACCACATGTTAGAAGGTAGTGTTAGAATACTAGTTGGAAATAAATGCTAAGCACATGATTATGACATCATAGATCATAAGAGACAAAAAATAAAATTTAAAAATCAAAATACTCAAGTGCATCAATCCACTCATGACACATTACATACTCCACAAGTCCCATCATTATAAGATGTACGTCAACCATCAACTCAAATAATCACAAAATCATTTAGCATTCCGCAAAGAAGGTGGTGATTAGATGACATGCATGTACTACGCAACGTTGGAAGATAAAATCAAAATTCAACAAGACAATTCACGAAAGAGGAAGAAAGCATGAATGATGGCACATTTAATTCCAATTTTGTAAAAACTAATGAAGCCTTGGGTGTGAACAACATTTTTGAGAATTATCGTTGTGTCAATTTTGATCTTGATGATATTCGAGACATCCTGGGCCCTGTAATTTCAGATTCTGAATTTTTATATTGTTTGAGAACTACATAATTTTAGAGTAATTTTTCAATGGCGAATAGGAAATTTTTCATTGAGGATGATGATGTTACATTTGAGCCATGAACCAAGGAAAGATTTAATCTTGTAGGAAAAACAAAGCTCAAATTCTGCATGCACCATATAAAGAAGGTGAAGGTAGATGAGCCATCTTGAGAGAACCACTATGAGTCATTTATTCGATGGGACAAGCCAAATAATCAATGGAATTTAGAGTTAGTGGTTGGAGAAGGTAGGAATCCATGAAATTATCGGTGCCTCGCTGGTGTGAGATATGCAAGGCATGAAGGAAGAAGCTACAAAATAATTGATAAGTAGATACACAATGGGAAGCTCTAGCTTGCCCAACCTCAGTTGATTTCTGGGATTGCCATTCACTTGATTACAATATTTCCATACAAAGGAGAAAAGGTGCCTAATATGACCGTCTGCAACAAGTGGCTTACAAAATTAACTAGTGGGTTGTATGATAAAAATTCAAGAGGTTTAGTGATTAGCCAAATCCAGGACCCTATGGAAAGATGGACTTGTATGATCGCAGCCCTTTTTCTTACACCTGTTGGTCGAGAATTAGATGTTAAACTAAACATGTTGGAAGCAATTAGCAATATACTGGGCTCTAGGAGGATGTACAATTGGGCAGAGTATTCCATAGAATTAATCAAAACCAACTATTAGTAGTTCCAAAATTCGGGTAAACATATTCGCTTCCATTTTTTTTTTATTTGGTTAGCTTTGAAGTCTAGTCCGCTAGTCGAAGAGACTAATTTCACTAGGATATACCATTGATAAATAATTTTATTATTTTCTCACATTGTTGGTAAGGAAAACCCCAATACTTAGGACCTCGTGAGTAATTTTCAATTTGGTTGTTCAATATTAAGTCATCCTCCAACAAATGTAGAGTTCCGGATCATTTTCGTCAGGAATTTATGTCTACTTATGACATAAAATTATGTCTATATGTTACCAAAGTTTGGTATAATAATTCTATCGAGGTGGATCCTTAGGAATTACCTTATCAGCCTATAGTCGACCAAGTGTTTAACGAATTGCACCGACAGTCTAAAAAAATGTTTCTTATTCCTCCTGGAGTCTTAGATCCATCTAAAGATGTTATTACCACACTTTATGAAATAGAGTTGGAAGAGGAGAAAGAAGCTTCATTATAAATGCAACTTTTCAAGGTTTACTTGTTAGTTCCTTTAGCAAAAGCATCGCATAAGTCCAGCCAGAAAGATGCAAATATTCCCAATGTCACTTTGACTTCCTATGAAGGAATTTGGTGGGAAGAAGTACTATCAGAAACTTATATACGGAATCCTAAATAGCAACAACAACTTGATGAAGTTGTTCAACAAGTGCTTGAATATACTAAGGTGAAAGGTAAAGAAGTTAGAAGGACTCAAAAGAAAAGAAAAAAACAATTTCATTTGTTGAAGCTGATATAAAAGAAGCATTAGGAAATTCCAAGGAAAATTTTATGGAGAATATATGTCAGAAGATGGAATAAATATATCAAGATTCACCAAGACATAATAATATGCAAAATGACATGCCTACTAATCAGGGAAAAATTTAGGGGCACAATTTCGAAAATGGGCTATTTTTTGGACATCTTTTGAAATTATTTTTTTCCAATTTGGTTAAAAATTCACCTATTTTTTACATATATGTTATTAAATGGATTATATCCACCAAAAAAATTACCAATTCTAATAGTAAATTACATTTTTTTTATTGAATATTCTCCTACATTCTATATGGATGAATTTTCAAACTAGAATAGTCACCTATAATTCTATATATATGAAACATATTAAATCCTTAAAAAATACCCTAATACTAATGAGAAAAATGAAAATTTTACTAAGAAATGAAAGATACTTCTCGCCAAGAATAGAACCAGACAAAGTGGGCTACAGGTACATAGTTTAAGATTCATGTTACTAAAATTGATCTAACCAAAGATACACTAAAGAGGAGAAAAATCAGTTTGATCAAAGTTTGTCGGATCAACAAAATTTATAGGGTAATTCATCAGAACATAACCTGTCATATGACACACTTAGAACCCACAATAAGTAGACTTAGCATACAATGACTATGCCGAAGTTCAACAACAAATAACAACGATTGATCTGCCATCAACTAATCCATGAGTTACTCTTCCTACTTCGACCGATAAAATGTCATATGAGCCGAATTCAACAAGTACGTAAGGAACTCAAGTTAGAAAATAACTTATTAACATCCATAGTAATTATGTCGATTTAAATCTTTCTAGTGTTAAGGAATTTTTTGAAGTTTTAAATAATTTCGTAAAGAAACAAAATTGCGGATGAAAAAGAGGAAAAAAGACACCAATAAGCTTCAACAAAGATAGGAATGAGAAAGGGAGATTTGGCTAGATTTTCATTACTAGGCAGTAAAAAAAAACTAATGTTGATATTACAATAAAAATTGATGATCATCTCGCTGCCTTCCAATAGTTGGTGCATAGTTGATTGATAAGAATGAGAAAAGTTAAGTGCACAAATAAAAAATTTATAGTTCAGGAAATCAATGGCGAGAAGTGAAAAATTGACATAGATACTCGAAAAGGCTCATCATGAATTCCTCGCAAAAAAAAAAAACATTGGAGTACACACTTAATAAATAAGCTCCCCTAACGACCACGCTAAATAACTAGCCCACCTATTTGGCATCAACACATAGTCACATTAGACAAAAAAACATGATTAGTCGTGATCTGACCTCGAGAGAAGTTAAAAATCCAAGAAATAAACATGCACTGGGAAATCAACTGGAAAGAGAATGAGAAATATATGCGCAGTTGATGCAAACTAAGTGAAAGTGGCTTAGAGAAGGAAACAAAGCATAGATGGAAGAAAATAATTCTTTGAATTTTTTATAGAGAATACTTAATTAGGTCCAACAGCTCGAAAAGGCCAAGCCTTTCAACCAAAGGTTATTAGAAGAGATCCCGCTAGAAGAAAGAGTTCAGTTTTTGGAAAATCTTAAGGAATCAAGTGCTCAGGAAAGTCTAGCAGTCAGTGAGTGGTCAATATTTGATGAGAAACTTGAAATTATTGCGCCAGTTATTTATCAAACTACTTTTCTGAACATACCACCACCACGCTAGCTCATTCTTCATTGCCACAACTGCCTTATCCTACCCATTAGTTTTATGCCCCCTATGTTTTAACATCCATTGAAACCTAAAAAAAAAATCGCATGAATTCAAAATGAACCAAGTAGTACATTAGTTGATAGAACTAGTTCATGAAGCTCTGATCGAGCCTCGAGAAACACTTGTCAAAGTACACCAGATGTTGCCTTCATATTTTATTTTTCATTGTAATCTATTTTGTATTAAAATTTTATGAAATTTTCAACTCTCAAAGGACCAACGAAATGAATTGTATAAGTCATGATGATTTTTCTATACCAAAATTTGTAATTTTTTGTATCACTTCAAATATCCCCTTCTTTGGGACAAAGAAGGTTGTGAGGGTGGGGGAGATGTTGGAGAGGCTAGTCGACTTAGTCAACTAGCCCAATCAATTATGAAAGAATACATTGTGAAGACGAATGCTAAGCATGCTAAGATAATAACTAAAGATGAGATTAAGATAGAGTTTGGTCGGAAAATGGGAATATTGTAAATGTGTTGATGTGATGTAAATATCTATCTATGTGTTATCTCTTGGAGAAACCTAGATGTTAGGGGAAAAATATAAGGTAACCTCAAACCTCTTTTAGGTTGAAAGTTTGCCCTTCAACCTGGAGAGGGATCTCTCCCTAAAACACAACTACTCGAGGTCACTATAGTAGTATGTTTATAGTTTAATCTCTATGGTCATATTTGTATGAGAAGTGATGAAATTTGGTTGGGATGTATATAGAACACACCATTGGGAATGGAGTCCAGTATTATATGATGATGCTATAGATCTAATGAGTTGGACACAAAAATTAAGGTAGTAATAACTCCTTTGACAATTTGAGATATTTAGAAGAATAAAATTGAAAAGAAAACAATATTATAGTTGAATGAAAAACAAGTAATAATGACTGAGAAATAATGATAAAGGAGCATAAATGAATCCAAATCTCATATAATAAAGTTTCCAGACATGAATAAGATTTTATAAACAGAGAAATAACAGACACAGAACTACAACACATGATTTTTTTACAAATGCTCATAAAAAAATGCAATATATTTAAGGTCTTCTCAAATACACGAGAATTCTATGTTTTTCAAGTAAAATCCAACAACTCTTTTTTATTTTTCAAAAATTGTCTTTATAAAAGACAAACTAACTAAAAAGAAGTTTCTAGCAAATCTTTAATTACATAATCTAAAAATCACAACATACATTTCAAATACATGCATATAAAACTTTCCAATCCTATTTGCATCTAAATATCATGCTTTTTCTGGACTCATGGCTGGATACGAGTATCACCAATTCGAATTTGATGAGGTGGCATCCAAGTCAACAATTTTCCATGAGCTTTTCAATCACAAATTCCTGAAAAATGGGGTCTAAAGATCCCTTTGAAAATCCAAAACCGTAATAACTAGTAGAAAAATGAGAGAGATTTTTTTTAATGGTTCTGTTCTAAAAAAAAAACACTTTGGGTTTTCAAAAAATCATATTCAGTTTTCTGGAAACATATTTTTAAAACTGTGGCTAAAACAAGAAAAGACTAAAGTACAAAATCTTGAAAACTATGTCTCAAAGTTTCCTTCCAATCTAGCAAAAAATTACACTTGTGTAAAAACTGAAGATGTTTTATTAAATGAGCCTGTTACCAACACAAACCTCTTTTGGTTTTTAAAATTTCATTTCCAATGGTTTGTAATCCGCATACGAAGTTACTTCCTTCTACAGGAAAAATAGAGTAAAACTGATCTTTTTGCTAACATATGCTTAGTCAGCGCTCGTTTGATAGATGATTGTTCATCTGTCGACGTGTGCTTTATCAAAGAATTGTTTTGGACATAAAAAAAAATTTTAATTTTTACTTTTGGCATTGATACCTTGAATTCCAGTGCATTTTTAAAATTTTCAAAAATAAAATAACGTTGACATTCCCTTTGGCAACATTTTAAACTCATTGATTAGAAATTTGCGTTGACACTCTCGTTGTCAGTGCTTTTAAAAAATTATAGACTAAAAAATGTGATAAAACTATGCATCAATGTATCAGTTCTGGTTTTAAGATATATAATATAAAGTGTTATTTCGTTGGTTCTCCACTGCTTGTGCCTTTTCTGTTATGCAACCAGCTCACAAAAATATAGAAATAATAGATCAAAAACTTAAAAAATATCCTCTTCGAGGGGGAAACCTCCTTAATATTACACAAATGAACAATTCTTGGATGATTCAAATGACAAAACCTCTTTTTTATATATAGGATTATGAGGGGTCACAATATAATCAAAGGGTACATAATAATAATAATAATAATAACAATAGTGGGTTTCTATGGGGCACAATAATAACAATATGGGGACTACATGGGCACAACAATAACAATAAGGGGGATACACTAACAATACAAATAATGGATACACTAGTATTATAGGGGCCTAACATGCCCCTCTCATTCAAAAAAGTGTTTTACCCAATGCTTGAGTATTTCTGGATGTTTTTGTATAAAATTGTCATCCTCCCATGTGGAATATTTACTGGGTAAGATTTTCCACTTGATGAGATACTCTGAAATTGATCAATTTCGTAGTTTTCAAGTTCTTGTTTCTGTGACTGCTTCAGGTTCCAATATGATTTTTCTTCCTCATCAAGTTCTAGAAATATTATTTGAACTCAGAGCTTGTCACCTATAACCTTCTTTAAGCATGAAAGATGGAAAACTGGGTGCACTCAGGAAGATGCAAGAAGCTACAAATTGTATTCCATAGTACCAGTATTTTGAAACACCTTATAATGACCATAGTACTTTGGTGATAATTTATTATCCTTCTTAGCTTGCTTTAGGGAAATTTGTTTGTATGGTTGTAGCTGTAAAAATACCTAGTCGCCTATACTAAAGCTTCTTTCATTGCGATGTTGATCTGCTTGTTGTTTCATTCAATTATGCACTAAAGTGAGGTTATCCTTTAAGAGTTGGAAACTTTTTTCTTGATGCTTGATGTGATATTCCACTGCTTGAACCTTATTTTCTCTTAAATATGATGTGATGGACGGTGGATGATATCCATAAAGTGCCATAAATGGGGTCATTTTTTCATCAGTATGCAAGGAAGTGTTGTAAAATCATTACGATAGAGGTAACCACTTGGTCCATTGTGTTTTTTTATTAGATACAAAGAAACGAAGATATCCTTCCAAACATTTGTTCACTATCTCAGTTTTCCCATCAGATTGAGGATGATCATATGAGCTATGAGCTAATTGAGTACCTAGATAAGAAACTATTTTTTTCCAAAAATTTCCAGTGAAAATGGGATCTATGTTGCTTACAATAATCTTTGGCTTTCCATGTAGCTTTTGAATTGTTTCCATAAATGCAGTAGAAACTAACATGATTTAAATGGATGAGATAATGCACAAAACTATGCATACTTGGTAAGTCTATCAACTACCAACATGATGACACTATTTCCATTAGACTTGGTTAATCCTATGATAAAATCCTTTGAATCCTCCTCCCAAAATTGACTTGGAATGAATAAAGGTTGTAACAAACCTGAGGTCTTAATTGTCTCAACTCTATTTTGTTGGAAAACCAAAAATTCTGCCACAAACTTTTGAATATCATATTTAAGGCCATCCAAAAAAAATTCCTTATTGAACCAGTGGTAAGTTTTTAAAAATCCTAGGTGCCCTCCTAAGGGATAGGTTTGAAATTCCAAAAGAATATCTTGTTTAAGTTGGGAATTCTTACAAAAATATAATCGATCTTTTTACCATAATGAATTTTTTTTCCAGCTAAATGTATCAGATGTAGTGGGATCTTGCTACAAATTTTGAATGGCTGTCCACACTTCTTCACCATTCTTCCATTCATCCCTTGATTCGGTTATCTAATCTGGTTGGATAATACAAATGGCACAAAGAAATTATTCCACATTCTCATCCTTTCTTGAGAGTGCATATGCAACAACATTTTTCTTCCTTTTTTTGTAGATGGCTTCAAAGTCATAACCCAACATCTTTTTGACCCATTTTTTTTCTCTTCTGAAGATAAGATTTGTTCCAAAAAGTATTTAAGACTATCAGGATCTATTTTTTCCTTGAAGTGTATTCCCATTAGGTAAGGTTGCCATTTATTTAGTTCATGTAGTATTTCCAACATTTCCTTCTCATAAATAGGTTTTTGTAAATACTTTCCTTTTAATGGACGACTTTTAAAAGAAATGGGTCTTCCTTATTGCATTAAAACAACACCAATTCCATTTCTTGAGGCATCAAATTCCACAATAAAGGTTTTTGTGAAGTCTAGCGTAGCTAATACCAATGCTTGGTACATTTCCTCTTTAAGATTTCCAAAGGCCTTAGTTGATTCTGGAGTCCAAGAAAATGCATCTTTCTTCAGTAATGTTGTTAGAGGTGCTGCTATTGTCCCATAATTCTTAACAAACTTACAATTATACCCTGTCAACCTGAGAATCCTCAAAGATGCTTTATGGTTGTGGGGATTTTCCATTCCTTAATGAATTTAATTTTTTTAGGGTCTACCATAACACCCTCATGAGATACAATATACTGATATATTCCACCTCTTGTACTACAAATAAAAAATTGAAGGTTTTTGCATAAATTGTTTCTCCTCTAATATTTTTAGCACCCTATCAACATGTTGAACAACATCCTTCCAAGACTTGCTATAGATTAGTATATCATCAAAAAATACTAACACAAGTTCTCTAAGGAAGGGATTGAAAATAGAATTCATCAAACCTTGAAATTTAGAAGGTGCATTGGTAAGGCCAAAATGCATGACCAAAAATTCATAATGACCCTCATGAGTTCTAATGATTTTTCATAATGTCTTTAGTCTTTATTCTAATTTCTTGATATCCTGAACTAAGATCCAACTTGGTGAAGTAAATTTCTCCATGTAATTCATCCAATAATTCATCAATAATAGGAATGGGAAATTTATATTTAATAGTGATCTTATTGAGCTCCCTATAATCTAGAGACATGCGCCATGATCCATCCTTCTTGTGCACCAATACTACTAAAGAAGAGAAAGAAATTTGATTAGGTTGAATTATGCAAGCCTCTATCAGTTCTACAACCATACATTCAATTTCACTCTGTTGGGCATAGGGATATATGTAAGGCCTGATGTTTGGAGGAACACTTCCTGTAATCAATTGAAGAGAATGATCATGCTCACAAATACATTAGGGAAATTTTGAGGTCTAAAATGGGCCTCTTAAGGAAATTATAAAATAATAGTGGAAATAATAAAATAGGATTTTATAACATCATCAAATTTTAGAGGGAAAAAAGAAAAAACTACTTTTTCAACTCATATTTTCAACTTATCTCCCAAAGTTTTTACTCAAATTTCAATTGGGAGTACTCATTGGATGAAAAATTTAATTCCTCATCCAAGGAGTACCCATGTTGCACATTTTCGATGGGTCCTTCTACACGAAAAATGATAAATACATCAAAAATGTGATTATAATCACGTTTTTTATATATTTCTCATTTTTCGTGTAGTAGGGTTCATCGAAAGTATGAAACATAGGTACTCCTTGGATGGGGAATTAATTTTTTCATCCAAAGAGTACTCCCTCTCGAAATTTGAGTAAAAAATTTAGGAGATAAGTTGAAAATACGAGTTGAAAAAGTAGTTTTATTATTTTATTATTTTGTAATCTTTTTACCCTTTTACTTAAAAAATGGTGAATCATCCCCCATGGTTGACATCATCATATTGAATCCTATTGGTTCTTATAAAGTTTATTTTTGTTGTACACTTTTCTTAGGAGGCCCATTTTAGACCTCAAAATACCCTAATGAGGTGGGAGGCCTTCGAGAGTCTCAAATACCTTGGAATGATTGCCGAAGACTTTTTGGAGATCAGAAGAAATAGATGATTTTGATGTTTTAACATCTAGTGAGCATAATTGTGCAATTATGACCCATTTTTATTTATTTATAAGATTTTTCATGCCATTAGAGATGATTATATTTCCTCATTTCCTTACAATATCCCTTAATTCAGCTTCCTTTCCTTCCCAAAAAAAATTCAAGAAAAGTTCTTGAAAATTAAAAGCTATTGTACCTAAATATTGTAACCATTGGACTCTTAGTACAACATCAACACCAACCATTGGAATGGAAAGCATTGGTATATTCAATACAGATTTCCCCATGGTTAGCTTGATGCTATGGCACTTTCTAGATAAATTTATAGTTCCTCCATTTGCAACCATCACTTGACACTCTGGTGCTGGATATATGAAGAACTTAAATTCCTTGGCTATCTTACAATGAATAAAATTATGGGTACTACCTGAATCAATCAAAATTGTTACCTTTTTCTTCTTGAAGTGTCCTTCTATCTTGAGAGTTTGAGGAGTGGTAATTCCTGCCAATGGATTACAAGATATCGTCATATTCATTTCTTCTTTCTCTAGGTTGGTTCCTGGTGTATATCCTCTTATTTTGAAGTTTCTTGTTCATTTTCTACCTCCTCTTCAACATCTATGCAAAATAATTTCTTCTCATCACAGTTATAAACTTTAGTGTATTTGTTATCACAACTGTGACAAAGACCTTTTTATATTTTTTCTTACAATTGTTTTGGTGTCAACCTTGTAGGTTGTGGAAGGATAGGAGAAACACCACTTCTATCTCTATAGTTGTGAGTGGTAGGCTTCCTTGTTTCCATAATTTTTCTTTCATATTTTCTTGCCAACCTGAATCCATTCTCCAATGTCTCAAGTTCCCAAAGGTGAACCTCATGCTATATGTTATCCTTTAAATTTCTTATGAAGACATCAATCCTATGCTCATCTAGAATGTAATTTACCCTTATATTTAATTTTTGGAATTACTCAATGTGCTCCGCTATTGAACCCTTTTGTTTTATATTTATCAATTCTCTAAAGAAGGTGTTGCTCTCTGTATCCTCATAATGTGATATCATTTCCTCTCTAAAAATTGATCAAGAGACAATAATTTTACGATAAAAAATCCATCGATACCATATAAATTGATTGGGTTCCAAATATAAAGTTAAAATGCATACCTTTTGTGTGTTTTGCACATTATGGAGATCAAAATATTTCTCCGTCTGTAGTATCCATGTTACTAGATCCTTGCCATCAAACTTCCTCATATCGATCTTTGGAATATGGTGGTTCTTTCATATAACATTATAGTCTATGAAATCATGATTAAAATTTCTTTTCTTCTCATCATGAGTTTCATCTAATACCTTTTCGCCATTAGGATTCATTTCTTGTAGCAACTTTGACAAACCTTCCTTCAAACCTTCCATGTCTGATTTAAACCATTCTTCAAATAGTCCATGTTTCCTTTCATTTTTTCTTCTATACCATCCATATTAGCTTCCATTCCTTCCTTTAAACCTTCCATATCTGATTTTAAACCATCCATCTTAGCTTTCAGTTCATTTTTGGTTACTCTTTGCGAGAGTGAAATTTGTTGCACTTGGTCTCATAATTTTGATATATAATGTTGCATTTCTTCCTCTTCTTCACGCGTCATAGTAAATAGTTTTGGTTTCTTACTAGGTGTTTCAATTTTATTTCTTCAAGTCATTTTGGAATCAAATAATGATATTTATGCTTCAATATGCCCCTTGAATCACTTCAAATTGATTTTTCAAACAAAACTTATGAAATTTTTTTTAAAATACACACCTTTTTATTGCTTTGTACGTGCTCAATATTGAATCTTTTGTATATCTAAAATTTTGGATCTCCAAGGTATAAAATTTTGTCTCGTGGTAGCACTCTGAGTCTTCTTTCCAACCCCACAATTTAGACCGATATTGGAATCTTCAAGAAAGAGTTATTCCTGATTTCCCACGATGACCTAATTATAAATTGGTTAAGTAGAGATAACTTGTACGGAGTGCCATGTGTCACTGTTTCGACCTTCAACCTTGAAATTGCTACAAGAAAAACTATAGTCTATTCGATTTCAAAAACATTTTACATAGTTCCAATCTTATTCTTGAAACAAAAATTATGATTACTTTACCTAGTTCTCTTATTTGATACTGAATTTTGGAGATTGCAAAAACCCTAAATACCTTGGATCATATATCATAGAATATAACTGACCAAGATCTCAAATATTTACACAAATTTCACCAATATTTCAGATCTGTGGTGAAAATTTCAGCTTTTGATTCCTCGTAGAAAAAAATTATAGATAAAATTCCTAGAATCCAAGCGAAACCCTAGAATCCAAGCTTTGGTGATGGAAAAAACTCACCATCCGAGACCACTTGACACAATTGGTTAAGATGATTCTCTGTCAATTACACTCAAGGATACCCAAATTCGAGCCACCTTGAGTAGTTATGTAGCCCACAAAGGAATCTCTTGTCCTACTCTTGGGTCATTATCAATATTGGGCCAAGAGAGGGAAGGGAGTTCAAAAATTTTCTATATAAACTGGCCATGGGAAGAGAAAAGGACACACATTGTTATGCTGGCGAAATTTCTACCATAGAAAGACCAAATTTCAAGTGTTGAAGCAAGAGGATAGAAGAGATTAGTATGTTGGCCATCCAACATCCTACTGAGTAAGATATCTCCATCATTAGTGAGTGATCACAATCCTTTTGAGAGAGGGAGGAGATACTTGAAAGGAAACTAAGGAAAGGGACTCCCCTTGTCATGAATATTTGAGTTGCATAGATCAAAGGACTCATTGCAAGAGTGTTAGCATTGTATTCTTTATACCATCAACAACCAATAAAGGGAGTTTTCTCCATTTGTTTGTATTGGTTTGTTTCTCCATTTGACCATTATTGTCTTGTCTTTTTCTATTTAATTTTATGTTATTGTATGCATTAATTACCTTATGAGTTTTGTCTTACATTTTTTTTAGTCTTCCCATTAACAAAATCATAATCTTCTTTGTGATCTTTGCAAGTAGTAACTAAATACTAAAGAGGTGGCTTTTAGTACACTTGTCTAACAAAAACACCACCACACACCTCAAGGAAACAAAAGCATCACTTTGCTTCCAGCAAGCCTTTTTAGTATGCTGGCAAAGTTGCTTGCTTCACCTCTTTGCATAGGAAGCCATTCCCTTCTTCACCATTTATTTTATTTTCATAAAGATATACTTGAAGCACATATTGAAAATTTATAACACAGATGGAAGAAAGAACCATACTTATTAAGAGAAATATAGGTTGTTCCTTGTTTAAGGGATTTGAAATATAAATGAAGTTAAAATTCCCATTTTAAAGATTTCTCCTTTCCCTTCTCTACTCGGTTGAGTCAACATGTTGAAACACCATTCAATACAAGGATGAGTCAAAATGAAGATCCTAATAAAGATATGGGCTTCATAGTTTGACCAAACAATTTTCATTTGGAATGAATCGTATTTTCTATTTAGAAATCATTGACTTGAAAGATATGTAAATCCAAATAGAGAAGAGGTAACATACTAACCAAGAATTTTGTGTCATCACAGTTCCCTTTTCAAAAATTTCCACATTGTATTTTGAGCCAACAATGAGCAATTTTCATCAAAATTCTTATTAAACAAAATATTTAAGAAAATACAATAAAAAAATGAAACAAGACCAAAAAAAAAATAAAACAGAGAACTGAACTAAAAACAATCACGCGAGAAAAAAATGAGAAAACAACACAAATGTAGAGATTAGATCGAGAGAAAGTGTAGGATGAGTATGCACAAGAATCTAACATGCAACTAGACCTACTCATAACTTAATTGGCTAGAAGGTAAGGGCTAAGTATGATGAAATTTCCAATGTAGCCACCGTAACCTCTCCCGACGTGCAATCACAAAGATACAAGAAATTTAAAAAATATAAAAGAATGTGCAAAAGAAAAGACAAGAACTTGAATATCTTGCACAACAGATTGAAGGTCTATGCTAAAAGTATAAATATGTACCATAAAAACTAACCTTAACCAACCAACAACCTTACCTTCTATATTATAACATGAATCATACAAACCTCGAAAACCTCTCATGAATGTAACTTCATTTTTGTTTTCATCCTTAGCCAACATTAAGTAAAGTCGAAAATTTTTATTAACAACAGAGCTTACTAAGAAATATCTCTCTATCCAATCATAGATTGGATCATGAAATCCAAAACAATTCTTTTGAAAACCCTAAAATCTTACGAAATATGAGCTATCAACCAATGTACTCGAATTATAAGGAGAATCGTCAAAATCAACCGAAGTAGGGAAACTATCATCAGATGTGCTAATGGGAAAATGATTCATTGATTGACAGTTGTGACGACCAATGTTAAGACCAGGTTGATGAATTACTATATATGATCCTTGATTCTTCCTTGGTTTCCTTTGTATCCGATTATAAACTAGATCACTAATATGAAATTTTAGGAAATCAAAAGAAATTATTGGCCTTATAAATACGAAAAGAAATTGAAATCAAATGCTAACAAAAGGTTAGAAGGATATGTCAATTAAATCTAGTATGCATACTAGCATGAGAGTTTTGATCGACTAAATTATTCAAGAGTTGAATTCTTCTCAAAAGGATTAATTGCCCTAGAATAAAAATGATCAGTTTGAAAACATTAACAATAAATATTAGGTTTTGAATATTCACAAAATATCTTAACATATTTTAATCCTTCGACCAATGTTGATATTTATCTTGATAATGAGAATGATAGGCTTCATAGTTATGTGAATCCATGAAAAATATACATTCCAAACCCAAATTTGATATAGGATATTTTCATGGACATGAATCATGTAAAACAAAATCTCTTATTTGATCAGAAACTAAGTCTTGAAAGTTAGAAAAACTATATCCAAAATACCAAATATATTTCAAGGAAAAGTTTGCATCCAGTGGAAAAATACGAAGGAAATAGTTTTGCAAGGAAATCCAGATCTGACATGTTTCAGGGATCTCATTAGGATTACAAGAACCTAGCATAACCATCAAAGAAATTCAAAGTGCCTTGATTCCCTAACAAGTTGCAAAACTTTAAAGTATGGATAGATAAATGTTATGGATTGAGTTAGATCGTATATTACATTTGGATAAATGCTATCAGTTAAGTTAACAGGGTCACGATTATCTAGATGGAAACCATCCGCATCATTATTTTGATCATATTTTTGAACTTAAATAGACAAATTTATCAAGTTATAAGATTCTTCTACTTGCAAATCTGGATATGTATAAATTAGAGAAATTTCATGAGGAACTTGATTTGAAGGGTTATCCTCATGCAAGACTGGAAATGATAAGGAATGGAATGCATACTTGATGATTTGATTGTTTCCTTCTTTGTCATGGATAACATCACTACCTTGTGTTAATGAAAAATCCAACTAATTAGATGATTAACTTGAAAACCATAGAGTATCTTATTCACAGGTTACCACGTTACAAATCTTAGAGAACAAGGGATAGTTAGGTGAAGAGGAAATTACCATAAGAACATATTCTTTCACCAAATCAGATTCTAGATTAAGATCTTTGAAATTAAAATATTCTGGAGATACCGAAATATTAATTGATGCACTTGAGAATTAATTATGATACAGTTCAATAGATTCATATTCATTAGAATGATGATTCCCCAAGGCTTTATATTGATTAGGAAAATTAATTTCATTTGATTTATCATTAAGATTACTAGACTCTAAATCATCCATGAATGGAGAAACATTATCTTGACATAGAGGATTTTGAAAAAGAGTAGACACATCAAAATAATCTTCACCTTTCTTCTCCTCTATCTGTGAAATCTGAATATATTACACCTGCTAATTCCTTAGATTTGGAAGATACTCATAAATAAGAAACATACAAATTAGATTCAAGACTAAATTTATGAGTGTTAGTACCACCTTGACGAATGGAGGGATTAGTATTCAAACTAGGTTTCATAAACCATTACAAGGTTTCCTCCATTAGATCTGAATCATGTGTTAGGGTGAGTATTTTGGCGTGTTTCAAATCCATTAGTTTGCAATCTCTTAATAAATCGAACTAATAAATGTTGTCATTGTCCTAAGTTTGAGTGTCATGTGTCCAAAACATCTCTATGTGTTCAGTCATTCAGTGGTTTGGTTAAGGTTTGAAGCAACATTGAATCGTGGGGAGTCACTATCATAAATTTGAATAATTTAAATCATGTAATATGTATCAATTATGAAGCTAATAGAAAGTTTATGAAATTTAGTGTTGAGTCAGTTTCAATTAAAAAAATCTTGTTGGCCAAAGCAAGATGACCGTACGGAAGAATACATTTCTTCTTCCCTTATAGCCTATTCATTTTTCCCTAAGACCCTAACCCACACCCTACACTTCCTTTTCCCATTTACCATTTACTAAATCCTATATCCCATCCCCCTATCCATTTATCATGTCATATTTGTAAACTCCATAATTCCCATACTACCCATCCTATCCTAGTTCTATCCCCTAATTGGTCATAATTGCGAATCATATTGACATGACTTACATATTACACACTACCTAAAATACTATACCCAACCAAAATTTCAAATTATTTCCATATAAACCATCATATCATTGAAAGGAGGTGCATGAGTGACCTCACACAACCATAACAACAAACTCAAATCAAATCAATATAGCACCATCTTCTTCGCACAATTGTATGCATAATTGATTGCCAAAGCTCAGTGAGACCCTGTGGTAAAAGAGTAAGGTTATTTTGAATCTTGAAAGAGCCTAGGATTGAATCACAATGACATAAAAATCAAATATTTACTCGATGCACAGAGGTGCTATGCAATAGTGCTACACACAGGATGCTACACAGCTGTTACGCAGTGTCTTCCCGACAATCATCCAACCTTGTCACAATTCAATTTGGATTTTTGAAGGTAAGGTCATGTAACCTGATTATTGAGTTTGTTTTATTCCTCAATTCAGGTCTTGGTAATCTAAAATTAACCTCCATTTCAGAGGTTGTTGCGCAACCCCTGTTTCATTGCCCACTGCTACACAAAAAACCTATTTTAGTTATCCTTTCGCAGAACAGTTTCCGACCACATGGAGGTGAATTTTTGGAAACTGAATGAGTTTTTTCTCAAGTATGGTCCAAACAAAAATAACCTCTTCCATTTTTTTCACAGGTGTCATGGATTTGGATTTTCAAATGCATCTTCAAAGCATATGTTCTGGACTGCACAAATTGCATGTTTTAGACAGTTATTTGCAGAGGATTTTAAGAGAATTTGGGGAATATTTTGAAGGAAATGAAAGAGGATTTTGAAGATAATGGGCCAAATAACATAAAATATCTTGGATTTTACAAAAAATTTACAATTTTGGAGCTATAGGTGTTTCTTTAGGGCCTATTTTCACAGTTTTTTAGTGGCAAAATTATGAATTTGTTTTGAAATTCAGTTTTTTGTGAAGGTTGTGGGTGTCATTTGTTGGAATTTTGAGAAGGTTATAGGTGTGTTAAGAGTGATGGAATATTATGAGATTTTTTCATGGAATTTTGATAGTGGGAATCAGGTACACTATTCTCTTGAAATTTGAATCCCAAGGCTACTATGCAGCGCTGCACACAACTCTTCATATGTTTTGCAGGGTGTGAGCTGTTAGAAGTTGAATGGATGGAGGTGTAGCTGAGTTAGGAGCCAAGTCACTATTGAGTTGTCATCCAGGTGTCATCATTGTAGGAAAAAAACATGATAGTAAGGCGTGTTACCTAGTGCAACACAAACCTAGGAGCTTATTATTATTTCTGTTTTTTATGCAATGGACATGGTTCATTGTTATGGATAGTTTTTATGGTTTTGGACACTTTGTATTTAGGATAATGATAATGATCATAATGTTTTTTGTTTTTATATCAAAGGAAAAATATCGTAAACATGATTTAGTGTCATCTTTTAGTTTTATTCAATCCACTCCATGGATCAAAGATGTGTGACATCTAGACCTATTTTTCTTCTAGTGTGTGGCTATTTAATGCTAGAAGTTGGATGTAAGAATGGTTGGAAATTATCATGAGCTATTGTTAGAGTTAGGTGACTATGATTTACATCTTTATGAATAAAATTCTTATGGCTGAAGTATTTCTATTTATCATTAGCATGGATACTTATTGTATGATGCTTTAGAGTAGTTATTCCTTGTGTATCAGTTAATTTATGCATTCTTCTCTACAATATTGTAGTTATAGGTATTATGATTCAGTTGAGTTAGAATTCAATCTCGTATTTCTCTAAGTCAAGCTAAGTTAGATTATTTCAGTCAAAAATGAAGTAATTATACCTTTCCCTTTCTTATCACTTCTAAATATTTACTCATGAATATGCAGTGTTGGTAATTTTAAGGAATTTTGTCGTCCCATCCCTCTCGCTGAAAACTGTTGTGCATGTTTTGAAGATTTTATTCAATATCTAAAGGATATTTATGGTGGTGGAGAGTGTATGGATCATGAAATTAAGGAAGATATTTATGAATTTTCATCCCAATTTCAAGAACATAAACCAAAAGCAAGTTGCCAAGAAATCCAAGAAAAATTCCGGCAAGTACTAATTCCCTTGGTTGAAGATGATAAAGAGCTAGAGTTTTAGGATGAAATTCCTGGTCATTCTCCCGAAATTGATGAAATAATGCAGAAAGTTTAATTTCATGAACATTATTAATATATCCAGTAGGTTGAACCTGAAAAAGAAGAGGAGAGCAGTGAAGGAGAAGGGTTTATTTTACAACCTCTTTCACATGAAGATTTCACTAAGAACAATATTCCTCCATGTTCTGAAAAAGAATTTTTTTCTAAAGAAGAGCAGGTAATTTTAGATCTCCTAGATGTGCACATGATTATAGTGGTTACCTCAGTTGAAAATGAAGTAATAAAAGAACAGAGTCCTCTTTCTTATCATCAAGTGTAGGTAACCAGTTGTGTGTTTGAAGACCCTTTTTCTTACTTCCTAGAATGAATAAAGGAAGACGTTTGTCTTCCCATGACGAGTTTGATGTAGGATCTATGGAAGCTTGTATTATTTATAGGGGTTGTTTTTCAGCATCAGTGGAATTTTGAGTTTCCAATCTCTTTATTTTTCTGCTTGCTCAAGGGAGTTCTGAGCAACATTCATTCAAGTAGCCATCATCTTGACTGGCTACATTGGAAAGAGTTGATTACATAGTGTACATACTTTCTGCAGATGCAAGATTCCATTGTACATACCGTGTTACTTTAAATATTGCAAGTGTGGGTAGTTGGTGTTGGGATTCGAAGCTCGAAGTGAAGGCCCTAAGATCCTAGCACTCTCTTTCCATAAATAATTTAGTCAGTGAAATAGGTTACTGTCAGTCAGTAGTCATTTTTAGTCAATTAATTATATGTTCATTTGAGTTTTCAGTCTTAAAATTGACTATGTTTCCCAATGGATATGCTACCAGTCTACATTGTTGTTCTTGGCACCTTGCTAGGAGGTTGTCATCCCCAATGGAGCCAATGTTAGGGTCGGTATTTTTTTTTGTTTTGAATCATTGTTTCGAATCCATTAGTTTGTAGTCTCTCAATAAATTGAAATTATAAATGTTGTCATTGTCCTAGGTTCGAGTGTCATGTGTCCAAAACATCATTGTGTGTCTAATAATTCAGTGGTTTGATTAAGGTTTGAAGCAACATTGAACCGTGGGGAGTTGATCTGAAAGGACTGTATTATTTTTTTGTGCTAAGTGTATTTTCAGTTACAAAACATGTACATATTTGTCTCCATTTGTTTCCTTAAGGATTGAGGAATTTAACATGAAACATAGATGAAATTGTGAATTTTAAACATGTAAATAAGCCTAAATGATATTGAACAACAGTGTATAACAGAGAAATAAAACCACACATAAGATTTACACAATAGGCATGATGAAGCAGTTCACCCCTCCTAGGCTACATCTATTGGTCCAACTCCCAATGGCATGTACATATTTCATTATGCTCAAAATTTGCAAATAAATGTGTTTAAGGGCCTCCAATGGTTGTTTTCTCTGCACCAATGGGTCCAAAATTCTCAAATTAGTCTAGGTAGACTCTTTTTTCACCCAAATTGGTCGAAACTTGACCTAGCTAGGATTTTTCCCAATGTCCCCCATAAAACCTCCACTAAAATTGGAGGACTGCAGTTTAACTGCAGTTAAATTTGGCATAAACCTCCAAATTTGGAGGTGTGCTAACTATCCCATCGGAAATATAGCCGTAGAATTAATTGTAATGGTTAAGGGCAAACGGCACATGTGACAACCTTGAGTATTAACCGCTAGAGTTAACAGTTTTCTGAACCATCGCAACAAATGTTGCGAACCGCGCATGTCACATGTGATAAATTTGTTGATATCTATTGGAGGTTTATGGTTATGGAATACTCAGATGATGTTATATGCCACAATTAATATATATACCATGTGACCAATCTAAATGGGGTTGTCGGTGTCCCCCCCCCAGATTGGATTTGATTACAATTTAAATATAGCCGACACCCTAATGGTGTAATGTTCAAGTGATAGCGGAGTTGGTGGAAGACTTTGCGGGCACGCCGAAGGTCACAGGGTCAAACCCCCCCAAACCCCAACAAAATTTTAAAACACCATATAGTGGACACGTGGAAGCCTTAGGGCTGGCCACGTATCACCCAATGATTGGAACAAAAATCCTTTGTACAACCAAATCAATGATCCAAAATGCACCACGTGTCAAGATCTTAGTGGCCTAGAGAAAATGGAATATTCCTAGAATATTCCCCTTTTGCTGACTGTACCTGCATGCTGACTGGGCATCCCAGTCAAACCTGTCACAAATTTAGTTGTTTGAGAAAATGAGCAGAACGCGATATCTCCCTCCTATGACATCATTTTTTTAAACCATTTGTAGCGACGGGATTATAACGATGAGATCTACCTGGTTGCTCACGTTTGGTACAGTTTAGAGCACTTTCAATTTTGAGAAAAATTCATGAACTCCTGATCACACCTCCCCATTGGGAAGCTTTTGGACCCCAAAATACTTTGCTTACTAGTTCAGTAGATGAGGGTAAAACTACCTCACCTTTCCAACTTCCATCCACTTTTCCTTACTTGGCTTACTGCCTTTGAGCCCAACTCGAAGGTAGTCAACACTTCCCCTCTTGGATGCTCTTGTCCTCCTATCAAGAATGGTATCCTTCTTGAGCTCATCCAGAAATTCTGACGCGAAATATTCAATATAAGGCAACCAAACATCACTTCCTTAATCATCGATCAAAGGTGGCTCATACAAATGTAATTTTTCAACATTAACAACTGAATAAATTTGCATACATGAAGGCAAGTCAATTTTAAATGCATTGTTACCAACTTTATTTTTGATCTTGAATGGACCATAGTGAATTAGATTGAGCTTTTTACCTTCTCCTTGCATCCTTTCTTTTCTTATGTGAAACCATACCTCATCGCCTTGAAAATTGTGATCAAGTCTATGTTTGTCATGCATCTCTCTATATTTACTTTTACTCTTCTCAAGATGTTCTTGAACTTGTTGATGAATAATCTGAATTTTCTCAATGAAATTTTGAGCCTTTTCAATATCACTATGCCCATCAATTTCAAAATCCTTCTCAAAGATGAAGTCTAATGGTGATTTCAGAAAATACACAACGCATGCTTCAAAAGGTGAAGTATTTGTAAAAGAGTGTTTTTCCCAGTTGTAAGCTTGTTGAATGTAATGCAGTTGTTCATCCTGCAACTTGGGGTGTTTCTACAATATCCTCTCAATATATGCACAACGGTTCTGTTAACCACCTCGGTTTGGCCATCAGTTTGTGGATGAAAAGTAGTACTCTTTTTCAAATTTGTGTCCATCATCTTCCAAAGATTGGACCAAAAATTTCCAATGAACCTGGAATCCCTGTCATTAACAATAGTAGTTGGCAATCCATAATGAACCCATACATGTTGAAAATAAAGTTCAACAGTTTGTTCAGCAGTAATGGTTTTCTTACATGGCGTAAGTATACACATTTTACTGAATTTATCCACAACTACATAAAGATAATCATTTTGTTTGGTTGACATAGGTAGACCTCCAACAAAGTTCATGGAGACACTTTCCCAGGCCTTGATGGTACCGGTAGTGGTGTGTACAACCCAAGATTCCTATTATTAAGCTTTCTTGTTACACGCATAGAACAATCTCTTATAAAATGTGACACACTATCTATCATGCGAGGCCAATAGCAATACCTTTGTATATGTGCCATTGTTTTTATTACCCCGAAGTGTCCAAAAATAAGAGATGAATGAGCCTCTCTCATGATAATTAGTCTCTCTCCTTGTGGTATACACAACTTGCCCAAATGAAACATAAAGTTTTTATGCATGTGACAATCATTTTCCTCAACTTGATTCCCTTGACTCAAACTAGCATACACATCTTGAAAATCAACATCATGTGCATATTGTTCTATGTAACTCTCATGTACAATAGAATAATTTTAAACTAAAGTAGACGCACTTATGATTGGCCTTGAAAGCATATCAACAAATTTATTGAAAATACATTTCTTGTACCTTATAACCAAGTGAAGCTGTTGAAGGAAACCCATCCACCTTAAATGTCGTGATTGTTGCAATTTTATTTGTGATTCCAAGTACTGTAATGGTTGGTGATCGATATGTATAATCATCTATTTACCAATCAAGTAGTGTTTCCACTTCTTGATGCTTTGTACCAATGCATACAGCTCTTTTACATATGTAGGATAATTAGTTACAACACCATTGAATATTTCAGAATGAAAAGATATAGGCTTACCATGCTGCAAAAGTACTGCGCCCATGGCATAATCACTACCATCGGTTTGTATCTCGAATGGCTGTCTCAAATTTGGTAATGAAAGGACTAGAGATGAATTTATCTTGTTGTTTAAAGCTTCAAAAGCTTGTTGTTTTTTTCCTCCCCATTGGAAGCCTTTCTTCACACTTGTCACTGCATGCATAGGAGATGCTATGGCAGAAACATTAGCAATAAACTTTCTCCAATACTAAGCTACGCCTAAGAAACTTCTTACCTCGGTTACTGTTTTAGGAGTGGGCCAATTCACAATGGCTTCCACTTTATAAGGAACAATTCTCAACTCGCCTCCTCCTACAATGTGTCCCATATAAACCAAAGAAGTCTTTCCGAACTCACATTTTGACATCTTAAGAAATAATTTCTCTTTCTTCAAAACATCAAGCACCCTATTTACATGCAAGGCATGTTCTTCTCTTGTTTTGCTAAAAATCAGTATATCATCTAAATACAAAATCACAATGTCATCAAGAAATGGACGCAAAACATTATCCATAACAAGCATGAAAGTTGTTGGTGCATTACACAAACCAAATGGCATAACCAACCACTCGAAGAGTCCTTGTTTGGTTTTGAATGCAGTCTTCCATATATCACTTTCTGCAATTCTTACTTGATGATATCCACTTCGTAAATCTAACTTAGTGAAAAACTTTTCTTCTTTCAGTTGATCAAGAAAATCATTTATCCTTGGGAATGGGTATCAATTCTTTACTATTATATTGTTTAAAGCTCTGAAGTCTACACACATGCGCCAAGTCCCATATTTCTTCAGAATCACGACTATGGGTGAACCGCATGGTGAAGTGCTTGGCCTTATGAGTCCCTTGTCCAACGTGTCCTTGATTTTCCTCTTTATTTTAGCATTCTCCATTATCAACATGCAATACATGCTGATGTTTGGAAGAGGACAATCTTGCTGCAACTGAATCTCATGTTGAATCTCCCTTTTTGGAGGCAATCATGTTGGCTCTTGAAACATCTCAAGATGTGCATCAACTACATCATATAAATCTGATTCACAATCCTTAAAATATTCATGATTAACATCAGATTTAGTCTTAATCATTAGAAGAACAAAATTCTTACTTGAATTCACCAGCCTCTTTACCTGTCCAACATTTACCATAGCAATATTTGTCTTCTTGCGATATGATCTAACAATGTAATCCTTGCCATATTTGAATAAATGGTATTTTTTCTCATGGATATGGAAGATCGCTTTATTTTCATACAAGTAAGGATTTCCCAACACAATACCTATAATGTCAAGCGAAACCACATCTAGTTCAACTGTGTCAACAAAATGTGAAGTTATTGCAAACCACAATATGCACTTCTTTGAAACCTGTAAATTTGCATCCTTACAAATCCAACCAAGTGGATATGGTTTTGGATGTGGAATGGTATCAATATTAAGTTTCTTTACCAAGTCTTCAGAGATTAAGTTTGCTTGTGACCCACTGTTAAACAATGTTTCAATCTTGGTACGTTTGGATATGACCCTCACATGAAACAATTCAATTTTCTTTTCTTCATTTGGAGCTTGTATGTGACAGTTTCATGTACTAGTACTGGGTTTAGTTTCAATTTATATCCCCTTCATGTTATTCAATCCCATGGCTATAATTTTAGATTCATCACCTAAATCCTCTCCTAAATCATGTTGAGTTGTAGCTGCAATTTTCTGTTTCCCTTTGTTGTTCTGATGTTTGGGCCTCTTTTCAAGAAGTAATTTCCAACAATGATTTTCATCATGGCCTTCTCTTGAACAATGCCACTTTTTCTCCCTCTTTCTTGACAGATGCATTCTTTTTTCCTTTACCTTTTTAGGTCTTCTCTTTGTTTTTCCCCTTAAAAGGTTTCTTCCTAACCTCATCAGTAATTTTTTTCCCTCTAGCTTCTAGATGTGTGGCCTAAACACAAACTTCATCTAGACTTGTAGGGTTAAACATGAGGATAGTATGTTTTAGGTAGCTATGTAAGCCTCCTATGTACTTGAGTAAGGTATCTTGGCTCTGAAAATCTACCCCTAATAAGAGAGCCATTCTCCTAAATCTTGGGTGTATTCTTGCACATTCTGTCCTTCCAATTGTCTAAAGTTTTCCTAGTTCATTATGGCTTTCTACATATGAGCTAATGGATAAAACTGTTGTTTTATTGCAGTAATGAAATCATTCCATAATAGCATAATCTTACCATGCTTCTTGATCTCCTCCTTTTTCTTGGCATCCCACCAAACAAGTGCTGAACCTTCCATTCTCAATGGAACTAGTTTGATTTTGGTATCATCATCATGAAGGTTTTGAATTCTCAAATAGACCTCCAATTGCCTAATCCAATTATCAAGCTTTTCTGCATTTACTTCACCATTAAACATTGGCAATTCAAACTTAACATCAAGTTTTAGAAAAGGACTTTTATCATTGTTCTTTGACTTGTGTGGCTGATGTGTTGAAGATGAAGTAGAGGATGATTATGGTGAGGGTGAGGATGGTGACTTTCCACTGCCTCCATTTCCTCCATTGCCCTTCTTTGATTTATCTTCATCATTTTGACCTCCTAATGATATTTTTCCTTCCTTGTGAAGTTTGGATCCTTCTCCTTCTAGTCTCTCATTCCTATCTTGATAAAGGATTCTCACCATCTCAGTCATGTCAAGGAATGCTTTCCTAAACACTCTTTTTTCTTCTTTTTGGATCCACCTCTTCATGGATTTATCCTTCTCTTGAAGGCATGCTTAATGTTTCTTCTACTTCTTTTGGAGGTGAACTAGGTGGTGGAGAATGTGGCAATATTGCCCTCATTTTTTGTGGCTCACTTTGAGACCCTCTTGCTTCCACCAATTTTCCTTCTCCTCTCTTAAGCTTGAGCCTAGTAAGCATGTGAAAACTTGCAAACAACTAAAAAATTATTTGCACACAAAAACACCAGAGAATAAACTCTAGCTCTGATACCAACCTGATTTGAAGGGATTGTATTATTTTGTAGTGCTAAATGTCTTTTTAGTTACAAAACATGTAGATATTTGTCTCCATTTATTTGCTTAAGGATTGAGGAATTTAACCATGAAACATAGATGAAATTGTGAATTTTAAACATTTAAATAAGCCTAAATAACACTGAACAATAGTGTATAACAGAGAAATAAAACCACACATGAGATTTACACAGCAGGCATGATGAAGCAGTTCACCCCTCCTGGGCTACATCTGCTAGTCAAGCTCCCAATGGCATGTCCATCTTTCAATATGCCCAAATTTGCAAATGCATGTGTTTAAAAGCCTCCAATGGCTATTTTATTTGCACCAATGGCTCCAGAATGCTCAAATTATTCTAGTTATACTCTTGCTTCACCCAAATTGGTCAAAATTTGACATGTCTAGGCTTTTGCCCAATGTCCCCTACAAAACATCCACTAAAATTGGAGGACTGCAGTTAAATTCGGAATAAAACTTCGAATTTGGATGCGCGCTAACTATCCTACCATAAATCTAGCTGCATCATTAATTGTAATGGTTAAGGGTAGAGGGTGCATGTGACAGCCTTGAGTATTAACTGCCAGAGTTAACGGTTTTCGGAACCGTCGCAAAAAATGTCACGAACCGCGCATGGCGCATGTGATAAGCTTGTTGATAGCTGCTGGAGGTTTATGGTTATGGAACCATTAGATAGTGTTATATTCCACTATTAATATATATAACATGTGAGCAATATAAACGAGGCCGCCAGCGGTGCCCCCGCGCCAACCTCGCCACACCCCCCCCCCCCCCCCTCCCCCCACCCCCCAACTTGCATTTGATTACGCCCTAATGGGGTAAGGTTCAAGTGATAACGGAGTTGGTGGAAGAATTTGCGGGTGCGCTGGAGGTTATGGGGTCAAATCCCCCTGGACCCCAACAAAATTTTACAACACCATATAGGGGACACGTGGCAGCCTCAGGGCCGGCCACGTGTCACCCAACGATTGGACCAAAAATTATTCGTACAACCAAAATCAATGATCTAGAATGCCCCATGTGTCAAGATCCCGTTGGCCTAGAGAAAACAAAATATTCCCAAAATATTCCCCTTTTGCTAACTATACACCTGCATGCTGACTGGGCATCCCAGTAAAACCTATCGCAAATTTTAGCTGTTTGAGAAAACGATAAGAAAGAAATATTTCCAGCATATGAAATTGGTTTTTAGAACTGTTTGCAGTGCCAGAATCAGAACGACGAGATCTACCCAGTCGCTTAGGTTTAGTACAGTTTTGAGCACTTTCAATTTTCAGAAAAATTCATGAACTCCTGATCAGGAGTCACTGTCATAAATTTGAGTAATTGAAGTCATGTGGTACGTATCAAATATGAAGTTGTCAGAAATTTTATGAAAGTCAGTGTCAAGTCTATTTTAGTTGAAAAAATCATGCTTCCCAAAGCAAGATGACCATAGGGAGAAATACATTTGTTCTTCCCTTCTAGCCTATTCATTTTTCCCTAAGACCCTAACCCACACCCTACACAACCTTTTCCCATTTTCCATTTACCAAATCCTATATCACATCCCCCATCCATTTATCATGTCATATTTCTAAACTCCATAATCCCCCTACTACCAATCCTATCTTAGTTCTATCCCCTAATTGATCATAATTGCAAATCATATTGACATGACTTACATATTCCCCACCAACTAAAATACTATACCCAACCAACATGATCCAGGTGGATATTGGTGGCCACCTACCTATTCCACTTGGACCCCCACCATTGTTTCTTTTAGTTTTCCAGTTTTCTTAATTTTAGCAAAATTTACTATTTTTGGCAGTTTTTCGGGTCCTGAACTTCGAGAGCTGTTTTGAGGCCCTAAACGACGTTTTTTGGAAAATAACCTATGGAAAATGTAAGACTTTGACTTTAAATTCACTATTAGTTTTTGTAGTCCTTATATATATATATATATATATATATATATATCTCTCTCTCTCTCTCTCTCTAACAAGGTATCATGTGTGTCAAACAAACATCGTATGCCAAAGTAACGACCCAGGGAAATTGATGTACCAATTTACCCTAACAGAGCCCATATTTTGGCATTTCATCTCCTAGGGTTAGGTTTTTGGATGTTTAGGGTTTTCCATTATTTCTTAATAATAAATAGTCCTTCGAGCCTCATTGTAGCACATTTCATAGGCATGTCGCCACCACATCTCCTCTCAGAGATAAACTACCAGTGCCCTAGCTAGTTTATTTCCATTAAGTCTGTAAGCATATTTAAGTTATGTGATATTAATGAAATGAAGTATTATTTCTGCTACATCTCTGCATTTATGTGTATTTCTATATTTTATTGAGTTCATGCATAAGTACGGATCAGTGGTATTAGATTGATCTTCTCTTTCTCAATCCTTCCTTGCATGTCCACAAAGAGGCCAGAGTATGAGGAATTAGGGCTCAATCTAGTAGAACCTTTGTAAGATCAGCCTCTTAAACCCTCACGACCGCCCATGGGGGATGAAAAGAAAGACGATGGAGGAGGAGATCCTATCAAAATATTGCTTGAGGAGGCCCTCGAGGAATCAAAGGATTGCGATGATGGATAAATTTTCCCAGATACTTCAACGACTGCCCACCGAGGGCGCATCTTCATCCAGCGGCCACTCTCAAGGTGCAAATATTTTTAAGGTACAAGTAAAATTTGATATTCCAATATTTGAGGGCCATATAGATGTAGACATTTTAGATAGGTGGTTGAATCTATTAGAAGGTTATTTCTCGGTTCATGACTTTTCCAGCTGGGAAAATATTACTTTTGCACTCATCAAAGGTGCCCCCCATGTCAAGGATTGGTGGGAAACCTACTATGAGCCAAAGCATGAGAGGGAACCCTCTCTCTTTTTGGATACACCCACTTGGGATTATTTTCGAGACGCCATCAAGGAACAATATTATCCCGTGTGGAGCTATGAGGACAAGTACATACAATGGACTATGTTGCGACATCAAAGGGATCAAGATGTGCATGAGATGACAAATCTATTCCATACCTTGCACAAAAAATTGGGTATCAAAGATTAAAAGAAACATTTGGTGTTGAATTACCATAGTTGTCTGCACAAATACATTCAGGAGGAAATGGATTTCCTCTATATATCCTAGCTTAGTGCAGCATACTGGTATGTTTCCAAGATTGAGAAGAAGTTCAAATAGAAGAAGCGAGACTTTGGATCCATGAATCAGAAGCAAGGGAAAGGTTCCCAAACCTAGAAAATACAAATCCAAGGCAGGGTGGCCCAGGATAACTTGCAAAAGGCTCAAGCAAAGAATAACAACGCAAAGCCAAAAAAGGGCATAGGAAAGTGGTGTGAGTTCCGTAAGAGCTCCACTCACAACACAAGTGTGTGTCAGGCCAAGCAGTCACTGGTGGCTAAGCTGAAGGCTTCTAGATCGGATGCATGCTCTGAATCTGAATAAAAAAAAAGGGGGAATCAAAAAGGGAAGCAAATTATCGATGTGGATCCCAATGCCACAATTTCCAGCATGAAGATCCAAAAGCAGGAACTATACAATCCAGAGGAGGGGGAGTGCCTCTTCCATTCCAAAATGTGGGTAAAGGGTTCCCCACTGGAGTTAATTATCGATAGCGGGAGCCAAAAGAACCTCATTTCAATGGAGGTAATGAAGTGGCTGGGGTTTCTGACAACATCACGCTCATTATCGTACACCATCGAGTGACTTCACCAAGGATGGGATCTCTATGTTAGTGAATAGTGTCATCTTCCCTACAACATCAAGCCCTTCACATATGAGGTATTATGTGAAATTACTCCTCTTGAGGTTTGTGATGTATTGTTAGACCAACCATACTTGTGGAATCAATATTCTATGTATGAGTCTCGGCCTCGCATTGTTATTGTTACTTTGGGAAATACGTTGTACATGATACCGGAGGTAGCACCACCTGCCAACATTTCTTTGGTTACTACAAAACAATGGATTAAGCTCATTTCCAAAACTGGGAAATTTTTTTCCCGATGATTTGCTCTCAGGGAAAGACAAATACTGTGGCCACGACCTCCAGACAGGGCTCCTCTTCATGATAAAAACAAATCGACAAGGTCGTGAGGGAGTACAGGGACATCTTCACCTCACCCTCAAGGGTGCCTCTGCGCTGCGAGGTCAAGAATCCCATCGATTTAACCCTAGTGTGCCACTGCCCAATGGACCAATCTAAAGGCACTCTGTTATGGAGAACGATGAAATCAAGAGGCATATTCAGAAGATGTTGCATAAAGGTCACATCAGGCCAAGTTCATCACCATGTGGGAGCTCGATCGTATCAGTGCAAAAGAAGGATGAGACTTGGAGATTTAGTATTGACTATCGGGTGCTGAACAAGATCACTATCTGGAATAGGTATCTGATCCCACAAATTGATGACCTTATAGACCAACTCAAGGGGGAAAATTATTTCAGCAAGATCGACTTGAAGTTTGAGTATCACCAGGTAGCAATCGAACCCTTCGATGTGTGAAATACTACCTTCAGAGCCAATGAGCACCTTTTCGAAAGGTTGGTCATGCCTTTCGGGTTGAAAAATTCTCCCAAAACCTTCATGAGACTGACGGATGACATCTTGCGACCATTCACCAACTCATTTGTAGTAGTGTACTTGGATCACATACTAATCTTCAACCAGACTTGGGAAGAGCACCTCCACCACATCCGACAGGTCCTCCAAACACTGTGGCAACACAAGTTGTGTGCCAATTTGGAGAAGTGCACTTTTGGCATGACCCAGTTTTAGTATTTGGGATACATTATTGATGAGTGGTGGGTACATGTGGATCCAGCCAAGATCTAAGTCATTCGAGATTGGCCAGCCCCAACCACTCTAAGAAAGCTCCAAAACTTTATGGGTCTTGCTAAATTCTACCACAGGTTCGTGTTGGGATTCTCTCATATCACTTGGCCCTTGAGTCAAGTCACCAAGGGAGGAGAACAAGAAAAATTATTTTGGTTTGAATATCAACATAAGGTGTTTGTAGAGTTGAAACATCGCCTCTGCTTTACCCCAGTACTCACACTACCAGACTTGCAACAACCTGTTTTACTATGAAACAACCCCCCCATTTATTTTTACATCGATAAAATTTCTGAATAATAAATGGGGACCCTTTAAAAAAGATAAATAAATAAATCTTAGGATGTATTAATTCAATTTTTGTTCAAAGTCTTAAAAAACTTTAGAAATAAAAGGAAATAATCTTTTTTTCTGCTTAGCACAAATCACAAAATTGCTAAGTTAACAATGTTGGAACACACGTACAATTTGTGAATTGTGATAGTGCTAAGAACTTCTGCAAGTTTTATGAAAATTTCTCGTTAAAAAGGTGACAAGCCCTTATAACCATAAATCACATCGCTCTTTCCTAAAAACGAACCAATAGAAATATAATTCGAAAAGTGAAATGTGATAATTTCGGGCCCGTTAGAACAATAAACAAAATTTAAAGACGTCAACAAATCCGATAAAGCGCAATAATTTAAGTTATATGGCTTATCGCATCCCACAACATCATGCTAAATAAAAATTCATGTCCACTTCGATAAAGTGTGATATGCGATTTACATAGATCTCATTTCGCAAACACTCACGGCCAAGGTACATAATATCAATGTCTGTACGATATGCGATTTGCGATATATTATTTATCACAAACCACTAGAAATGATGTTTAATTAATTAATTTGTTAAAAAGATCTCACGATATAAATCTTCTGATTGGACCGTTGACGAGAAAATCTGTCTGGCCAATAGCAGGGGATATCCCCGGTAAAAGGTCCCAATTAGACCTTGAACCGTTTGGAATAGGGATCCCGTCCGGGGTGTGGGTCCGGCTACCACTGATTTCTCCTTTGCTTTGGGTCTCGCTTAAACTCTATAAAATAGTGGATACACACCTAATCAACTGATACAAGACATATGATTGATGCATTAAACACGTATATAACACTGCGTAGTGAGAAATTAATAAAGCATACACGCCGAAGGAGGTGTCGTTAGCAACACATCTTTGGCGTTATGCTTGTAAGGTATCTGACCACAAAAGAAATAGTTCTTTATCGCGAGATGCCACTTTACTTATTGAAAGAGAGAAATAGAAAACTGAACATCATTAACACAAGCACAGATAGCCATGATGCATAAATGATGCCATGAAGAGTGCAACTTCATTAATCATAGGATGTTTGAAACTGTACGAGAAATACTCATAGTGTTCGCACAGCAAAACACATCATATCCATAGGGAGTTTTTCAAAATTCTTGTATTCATATTTCAAAGTGTAATCCTCTAGTAATACAATATATTCAACTCGAGTCCCAAAAAAAAATCCTTTTACAAGCTCTCGAAGGAGTATTTATAATACAAAACCTGCCCTTTGGGCTTCTTTGACTTTACATCTTCTTGACCGTTGGGCTGCCTTGCGACCCAGTCTTTTCTGCGACCTGCGACTTGAGCTATTGTTGCGACCTGTGACCTGACTGGGTCGCGGGGTCGCAGGTTGTAAGAAAATGGCCAAGGTGCGACCTTGCGACCTTACGATTGGGTCGCAGGGTCGCGGGGTCACGGATCGTGAAAAAAGATGTAACTGTGACCTTGCGACCTTGCGACTAGGTCGCTGGGTTGCAGGGTTGCAAATTTCGGGAAAAATTATAAATGCGACCTTGCGACCTGCTGGGATTTGCGACCTCGCGACCTCGGCAGACATGCGACCTGCGACCTCACCAGATCTGCGACCTACGACCTCCAGGGATTTTTTGACCCGCGACCTCGGGAGATTTTGCATCCTTTTCCATTCTTCCGAGCTTTGAAAAGATCCATATGCCCACTAGAGAGGACCCTAGCTTCAGATTTGCGCGTCGAACACTTCTACCTGCAAACAACGTAACATGGGTCACATATCTTCAACATATTGATGCTAAAGTGCAGTTAGTTAGCTGAAGGAAATATTTAGAAAATAATGCACTTAGACCCCTGTGTGGTCCAGTTTCCTCAGATTGTAAACATGTAGACTCCCACGGAAATCACTGGCTACCAAAGAGTCTTCACCCACTCCCATGGAGGCTCAGCTAGCAAATGTAAACCCCGATCTAGATTAACCGATTTCTCTGCATCTAACCATTTCTTGGTAGGATCCTTCCTTATTTTTGAATATATAACAGCAAATCTTTGGGGAGATGAAGGCTACAGACAATGGCATCTGGGAATTTACAGTCTGCTGAATTAATATCGCCCCATGGAAACTTGAACGAGTTTCTTCCACAGTTACCCCATGGTACCTTATGTGGTGCTGGCTTGGGCAATGTCCATTGTCACCTTCTCCAAGCCATGTCAAATATCTTCTCCCTTGTCATCAGAAAATTCTCATTTGAGCAACAAGGGAAATATTTTACCAATACATTTGGAGAAGGAGCTACTACCACACAGATACCGACTCATCTATTCCAGGAAGCCCTCTTCTAGAAGAAGAAATATCCATGGAATGGGTAAGCTAAAGCTGGAGTACTTTGTAGATGAAAGGTTCTTCTTAGCACCCAAGAGTTATGCCTTAGTCACGGATAAGAAAGAAGTAGGTAAGCACAGGGGTATTGCTCAACACTTGGTCCATTTCGAGTGGTTTACAGCTCAATACGCAGATCTATTTCTCTTTCAGCTTCTAACAGTGGGACACCCTTCAATATTGATTGGAGCACGCTAGTCATGGCAAGCAAGGTTAAGCATGTGACTCTTGGGACTAGAAGGGACTTCGTATTTGATAAAGACGGTGTTTTGTAGAAATGACCACTAAGGATGTAATAGGCTTCAGACATGAAAAACAAACTATTATCCAATTTGAGATGAAAGTGCGGAGCGCGCTGATGGATAGGATGGCTCGTCTTGAATATGAGAATAACAATAGTTACTTGCATGTTCCAAAACCGTCCAACTATAACACGTCCTAATTCATGATAAGCTACAGCCCTCCTTTCCTCCACCGATAACTCTAGCAATAGCTGCCTCAGAGGGTGACATATTGCTCTCGGTCTTTTCATTCGCTGCAGCAATAAGAGCACTCTCGTTGCACATATTTGCAATATCTGTTCCTACAAATCTTGGAGTCAATGCAGCAAGGCGTTGAATGGCTACGTTATTTACGCTTCCCATGCTGCAAAATCACTGTAAAATCTGCGTTCTCTGATTAGGAAATGGGGTCACGTGGTCGTGAATTCCTTGGGTCGTAGCTTTCCATGGGCATGTCATTCTGTGACCTGCGACCTCAGGGGAGTCGCACAGTTGCGTGGTCATGCTTCTTTCCCAGTGGCATGCATTGCGACTTAGCGACCTGAAGGGGTTGCGTGACTGCTCAGGGTCGCAAGTCGTATTTTCATCTGCTCAACCAAACATGTGACTCAGCGACTGTTTCTTCTGCGTTTGGGTGTAATGTGTGTGAAACACTTCACTCTCTCCACCGAAAAATCATCCCAACATCACGCGGGATGGCGCCATGCGTTCAACAGGCTGGCATGCATTGTAAACTAGCGCGGCATGTACTCCATGCATGACACGGCTGACACCTTCATTCTACCATATCGAAAACAAAATAGACGTTTCCCACAAAAATAGTGCTGATTCGATGGAGTATTTTTCTTTTCCTTCGGTTCGTTACCTGTGGTAGATTCCAAAGACGCAAACGAATAAATAATTTTTCATGCCAAGGCCGATAACGCAGCTTCCAATCAGATTTGACAATGCTGAAGAAGGGTGATATGATTTTTGGTATGACTTGGCACCTGACTTGGCATGAGAGGTGAGCTGGACCTGCTCTATAACTCATTGTGCATTTTACAGCCTGCTCATAGCTGACATCTGATGGTTAACGAACCCGCATCAATAATCTCCATCGACGTAGCTTAAAACCATGACTCGGCGTCATTCGACGCATCGTTTTACAACCCTGCTCTTGATTTGACTGTTATTGCGCCACAGTCACTGTACGTGCCATCGTGGTTTTATCATAGCTCTTGGTTGTATTTAAACATATGTTCCAAAGAAGAGACTTCGGCATCACAACGTTTACGCCTATATGTAATTTCGCTCCATATTTGAAACGTAAAGTTGACCGCCAACAACCTGTTTAAATCCACGTGATGCACTTTCGTATAGTTCTGATCCATGTTATCACCATAACATTGGACAGTTGTATATATGTTTGCTCTAAATTTTACCGTGGGTTGAGAAAATGCCTTCGAACCTTGGCTTTAAACATAAGTTTTGGTTAATATAATATGTCTGCTCCAAAGCATAAACTTTGCCACAGAAAGGTTTAAGTCGAAACGTAATATATTTTCATGTGTTTTAATCGTAAAGAAGATCACTTTATGTATCTGCCTGAAATTTTTTATTGTAAGTTGGACACCTGCCATCGACGCTTGCCTCCATGTAACATGTCCACTCATTTCTGCGCCAAGTTGACCGTTGTATAAATATACCTGTCCCACATGTTTTATCATGGATTAGAACTGCACTTAGAAAAGTTTGTGCCCATTTGTGACGTGTCGTATGGTTGCACTCCATCATTTTAAACGTAAAGTTGACCACGTTACATATCTGCCTCAAATGCTTTAGCATAGATTGAAACGTGCCATTGAATGTTTGACTTTATTTAACGTGTCCAAGCATGACTGCGCCACGTTTCCAACATACCAAATTCATCATGTTATTATGGGTTTGTTACAACAATCCGCTTCATGCTTTAAACATAACTTTGAAAACTCCATCATAAAAATATTCGTGCTCAATTGCAACGGGTTTTCATATGGTTCTAATCTGTGATCTTATATGACTTTAAAACCATATGTTTACGCCTTGTCTTAATTTTTTGAAATGTCACTTTGGTCCATCAAAAGTGCGCCTGCAATGTAGATTAGGTTTAACAAACATGCTTCCCTTCCTCAATTTGTTAGAGTTATCAACACAACTCAAAATCATTGTCAGTTCAGAAGAATGGCCTTTTATAGGATTTGTACAATCTCCAAAGCCAAAATGTACCTCGCCATTATCAGATGTATCTTGAGCAGCTAAAGACTTATAACCAAGAGCTTCCTTCTATGTTGTCATGATGGGTCAACTTCGTGCAGGCCGTACATTATTATGGACCTCAGATTGCCACCTACTATACTATCTGATCTATGTGCTTTTGGATCGACATCATCATGGCCAATCACATTGTGACCAAGCTGCAATTTTCTGTGGGCCCTTTGCATAATCACTTCCTCGACTTTGTTTAATTCTTATTGCCAAAACATGATCCATCTGACCAATGCAATGAGCATGCTGTAATGCTTGCTTGTCAACTCGTTGATTCTGGTCCTTCTTCAAATGACTCTGGTTCCACACCATTGAAAAGATAAGAATGGTTACATGTCTTTCGCAGTTGTACCACAATATTTTGTAAAGATTGATGCTGAGTGCCTAAACCACTTGTTTGAAGTTGGGACACTCTTGATGCAATACAGACACATAAATTTTCTTCTAAAGTAGGACCAATGGAGCCAGTACTATAACCCCAGGCAGTGATGGAAATGCGAGAGTTCCATTCTTGACAAGTAATGCTTTTGCACGCCAAAGCATGAAAGCAGGCATAATATATATTAGCGGCTTGAAATGTTTGCAACAAAAGGGCCACAGGAATTTCCTTTGATCTTTAGAGTAAGCCAATAAAATTATAGCCTGCAATGTGTTCCCAAGTCGCATTGTGACTGCAAGTTCCCTTGACTAGCGCGGTCTTATTTCTGGCGTACATGCGATAGATGTCCTCCACTTCTCATGTTTCAACTCGTACTGCTCTTATCCTTCTCATCGGTGTGGTGACGAAATTTATGAGTATATCACCTGTGGGATTGACCTGTATGTAGCATTATACACCAATTAGTTTACAGTTAAATTTTAGAGAATGGTGCCCCCAAAATGATAAATATTAGAATATGAGCTCGGCGAAATGCTAAAACAAAGTGCCTGGACAATCCATGATGCAAGCTCTCTTAATGTAAATACACACAAGTTTCCTGTCGAATGTATGTATGGTGATCCTTCGCACATGGCGTGATTGCAAAAACAGTGCCTGATCATGAGGGCGAGACAACTCATGAGGGGTTGGGGATAGGTCGCTAGGATGTCACAGGATGCAGGTTCAGTGAAAGACCTTAAGGAAAAAGCGAGCAGAGGGGGACCCGAAATTTTAAATATACCCAAAATTTTGGGTGGTGTTGTAGCGGCTACAACAAATGGCGAACCGCTGGTAGAATCCAGCATCTCTGTCAATATCACAACAAAAGTCTGAGCCAAGATAGTGATGCAAGGGAATATTGAACAAGTTCTGCGGGGACCCTTTGAATTACTTTGGTCCTTTACAGGTAAGCCTAATCCTTGTGCCTCAACTAAGTCTCGCTAATCAGAAACACATCAAAGAGAAAGCTCACAAACGTCAGTAGCTTGTTGATGATGTGAAGAGCAAGGCAGTGGGTTTATTATTCTCAGGATTTTTTAAAGTAAGTTTTCGGTGTTGCTCCGCTGCCAGCAGGCCTGGACAGTACGCCAACGGAGTCACTTCAAGAAATCACAAACGTTGCTCCACTGCCAGCGAGCTTGGTCAGTACCCCGGCGGAGTCGTTGCATTACCTCTCTGCGCAGGAAGCCTTTCTCGATCCTTTACCCTTATTTGTTTCATGTGCTTGCAACACTTATTTTCATGTGCTCGTGGCACTTATTTTTCATGGGTGGATGAGGGATCCCAACTTATTTTACGAGCAAGAGAGGTTGTTTCTTGTTTTACAGAAACTGAAAGATGTCCTGATTTGGGTTTTCCCTTGTGCCAAACCTTCACACCCCATCTAACCCAATAGGTGAAGCATGCAAAATAGATCATTAATATGTCCAAGACTATGCTGGGCACAAGACTTAGGCTTACGGGTATTGGGAGATTCAAACTCATTAGGTCTCCCACAAAACTGGCTCGTATCTCCCCGGCTAAATAAGTTTAGACTCATAGGCATCTTGTTGAGACAATGACTTCAATGACTTGTCCTAAGAGAAAGCTGCCTCTTGAGATAGCCACCACAACCTCACGCAAAACAATGGGGTTACTGTTTCAACAATCGGGGCAAAACGAATCCGCAAGGTGGTAGGGTTTCAATGGGGGCTCATGCAGTTGAGAGGCGATATGTGGAATATTTTCAAAGCTATATCAACAATCTGTGGAAATGATATGAGGAAGACAGTGTATGACGCAATGTAATAGATGGGGCTCAAGATGCAATGCATGCCATGTGCAAGAACGATCAACCAGTCGTAGGTGGAAAAAAAAAGGCATAATACAAGCAGTGATTATTTATGCAGCAACAAGCAACTGAAAAGGAAATGAAAGGAAAATACTTGTAACATGATAATGCCTAAGATATTAATCGTAAAAAAAAATGACAAACACACTTTTAAATCATGAAGTAAAAAATTTAGCAAGTAAACCTAATCAACAACTAACAATTTTATTGCAGGTCTGAGCTAGCCTACACCTAAACCCTAGTTTAACCAATGATGCGGTCAGGTTATGTAAAATCAGTTTTCCAGTGTAGCCACCGCATTAATTTGCATCCTGCAATGACAACAACGATTAGGATCAGATCCAGTATCCAAAAAAGTGCAGTAGCAACAAAACTTACCTGAGGAGCAGGCGCAACGGCAAGACAATCATAGATACTTGCCAAAGAACATGCTAGAATAGATTGCGCAAGTTGAATCCCACTCGCATCTTGATACAGGGCAATACATTCTTGAAACTTAACATTTATGAATGACACATAATCGTTCATGCATAATCCTGGGGCTGATGGGTGTCGGGCAAGCCATTGCCTATTTGTAGGCACATCCACTGGATAGGGTTGGTCGAGTTGACTGGAAATCTCCTCATTGTGGTAGTGGGGATAATTTATTTCATGGAATGGAAGCAACAAGCATGTGCCAGGTGAATGTATGGGATCATGGATTGTGGTGGGTTGCAAAATTTCAGTGGGCTTTGTATCAATTTGGTCAAATGTTTGCGCACTGACAGATTGATAATCCAAAGTATCAGATTCTCTAGATTTTCCAGGGTGGGGTGAATTTGATTCAGTTATGCTAGGAGGAGCATGGTACTTGGGGATCGTCATTTGAGAACCGGTCGTCAGAAGCTGAGGCACTTCGATCTTCTGATGGGTACTTGAATCTTCCCAAAGCGAATCATCGAATTCTGGTGTCTCCATATGGTCGGCAAAGAGATGCGAGTGATAGTCCTCAGGGGTATGATTGAGTATGTTTTCAGATAAGCAGGGATCACTGTAACCATTGATTTGATCAAGTTGGGTACCTGGCATGTTGGGCTCCCTAAGAGTTACCAACTAGGATGGATCAATAAAGACGAAATCTTGAGGTTGCCCAGACAGAAAATCACTCCTATGGCTGTCTAAATATTCCGAGTGAGAAAGATCAGATCTAAGAGATTCATCGATTTTGAACTGTGATTGTGAAACACCATCTGCGTGCTTGTGATTGTCACCAATACCAGTATAAGGAAATTTTGAATGTCTCGACGAAATTACTGGTGTGGCGAGATCGGGAAACCAACCGGGGAATAATGAACGAAGAGATTGAGTTGCAGGGGCGTTAACCACACTTGGCTTTTCAACATGCACATCCGTGTCATTCAGAGGACACAATGATATGGCAGGCCTTGTAAGGGAATCAACTTTATCAGAGATAGGAGTCGATTCATAATCAGTATGTGAATCAGATTTAGGACTGTGTTTAGGGAAACAACGAGTGGGCTCGAGGTAGGTTTCATGAACCGAGAGAGATAATGAGCCACTGTGGTTTTCAAACTCTGATTCGACATGGTGTGTGAAAGATTCAAAGTCTGAATAGTCGTTGACCTGCGGGTCGTCATAGGGAACACTAGGCTCAGGCTGGGTTGCTAACTAAAATTGTTCAAGGGAAACGAGAATCGCATACGTGAACTGTTCTCTTAACAACCTCCAGTCGACATCCTTCTCAGGGAACTCAAAACAATAATGAACGAATCTGATAGAGAACCCATCTAAAGATTCTTAAGGTTCCATTCTGATGTCATTTAACTTTATTAAAACGTTATGAAAATCATACCGGTGAAAGGCTTGTTGTAATTCACTGGCGAGTTGTTCGAACGAATGGATGGAAGCTTCCGGCAATGTGTGACACCATTGCTTAGCATGACCATCGAGAGTGAGGAAAAAAGAAAACAAATCAAACCTTCATCGTCAATTTCATAGCACTCACCAAATCCACAAAAATATAAAAAGTGTTGGGTTATGGACACCCCATTTTCACCATCAAATTTTAACTGGGACAAGTGATACATAAGTTCATCAGGGATGAAGTATCCAAGCTCATATAACTCTGAAAAACATCTTGGGCGAATGATTTGGGAACGAGCCATTACAGATATGAGATTAACTGCAGGCTCTAAGGGCTCGGCTTGTCATCTGGCCCTCCTTCTAGTGCCAATTCTGTTGACGGGAAAATCTGTCCGGCCAACAGCAGGGGATCTCCCCGGTAAAAGGTCCCAAGACCTTGAACCATTTGGAATAGGGATCCCGTCCGGGGTGTGGGTCCGGCGACCACTGATTTCTCCTTTTCTTTGGGTCTCGCTTAAACTCTATAAAATAGTGGATACACACCTAATCAACTGATACAAGACATATGATTGATGCATTAAACACGTATATAACACTATGTGTAGCGAGAAATTAATAAAGCATACACGCCGAAGGAGGTGTCGTTAGCAACACATCTTTGGGGTTATGCTTGTAAGGTATCTGACCACAAAAGAAATAGTTCTTTATGGCGAGATGCCCCTTTACTTCCTGAAAGATAAAACAAAATGCTAATAAACAAGGTCATTAAAATCCATTAAGAGAGCAATAGAAAACTAAACATCATTAACACAAGCACATATAGCCATGATGCACAAATGATGCCATGAAGAGTGCAACTTCATTAATCATAGGATGTTTGAAACTGTATGAGAAATACTCATAGTGTTCGCACAGCAAAACACATCATATCCATAGTTATTTTTTCAAAATTCTTGTATTCATCTTTCAAAGTTTAATCCTCTGGTAATACAATATATTCAACTCGAGTCCCAAACAAAAGATCCTTTTACAAGCTCCTGAAGGAGTATTTATAATACAAAACCTACCCTTTGGGCTTCTTTGACTTTACATCTTCTTGACCGTTGGGCTGCCTTGTGACCCAGTCTTTTCTGCGACCTGTGACTTGAGCTGTTGTTGCGACCTGCGACCTGATTAGGTCGCGGGGTCGCAGGTTGTAAGAAAATGGCCAAGGTGCGACCTTGCGGCCTTGCGACCTTGCGACTAGGTCGCAGGGTCACGAGGTAGCAGATCATGAAAAAAGATGAAACTGTGACCTTGCGACCTTGCGACTAGGTCATTGGGTCGCGGGGTCGCAAATTTCGGGAAAAATCAGAAATGCGACCTTGCGACGTGCTGGGATTTGCGACCTCGTGACCTCGGCAGACATGCGACCTGCGACCTCACCAGATCTGCGACCTGCAACCTCTAGGGATTTTGTGACCCGTGACCTCGGGAGATTTTACATCCTTTTGCATTCTTCCGAGCTTTGAAAAGATCCATATGCCCACTAGAGAGGACCCCAGCTTCGGCTTTGTGTGTTGAACACTTCTACCTGCAAACAATGTAACATGGGTCACATATCTTCAACATATTGATGCTAAAGTGCAGTTAGTTAGATGAAGGAAAGATTTAGCAAATAATGCACTTAGACCCCTGTGTGGTCCAGTTTCCTCAGATTGTAAACATGCAGACTCCCACAACAATCATTGGCTGCCAAAGAGTCTTCATCCACTCCCATGGAGGCTCAGCTAGCGAATGTAAACCCCGATCTAGATTAACCGATTTCTCTACATCTAACCATTTCTTGGTAGGATCCTTCCTTATTTCTGAATATATAACAACAAATCTTTGGGGAGCTGAAGGCTACAGACAATGGCATCTGGGAATTTACAGTCTGTTGAGTTATAGTGCCCCATGGAAACTTGAACGAGTTTCTTCCATAGTTACCCCATAGTACCTTATGTGGTGCCGGCTTGAGCAATGTCCTTTGTCACCTTCTCCAAGCCATGTCAAATAACTGCTCCCTTGTCATCAGCAAATTCTCATTTGAGAAACAGGGGAAATATTTTACAAATACAGAAGGAGCTGCTACCACACAGATACCGACTCATCTATTCCAGGAAGCCCTCTTCCAGAAGAAGAAATATCCATGGAATGGGTAAGCTAAAGCTGGAGTACTTTGTAGATGAAAGGTTCTTCTTAGCAACCAAGAGTTATGCCTTAGTCACGGATAAGAAAGAAGTAGTTAAGCACAGGGGTATTGCTCAACACTTGGTCCATTTCGAGTGGTTTACAGCTCAATACGCAGATCTATTTCGCTTTCAGCATCTAACAGCGGGACACCCTTTAGTATTGATTGGAGCATGCTAGTCATGGCAAGCAAGGTTAAGCATGTGACTCTTGGGACCAGAAGGGACTTCGTATTTGATAAAGACGGTGTTTTGTAGAAACGACCACTAAGGATGTAATAGGCTTCAGACATGAAAAACAAACTATTATCCAATTTGAGATGAAAGTGCGGAGCGCGCTGATGGATAGGATGGCACGTCTTGAATATGAGAATAACAATAGTTACTTGCATGTTCCAAAACCGTCCAACTATAACATGTTCCAATTCATGATAAGCTACATCCCTCCTTCCCTCCACCGATAACTCTAGCAATAGCTGCCTCAGAGGGTGACATATTGCTCTCAGTCTTTTCATTCACTACAGCGATAAGAGCACTCTCGTTGCACATATTTGCAATATCTGTTCCTGCAAATCCTAGAGTCAATGCAGCAAGGCGTTGAATGGCTACGTTATTTATGCTGCCCATGCCGCAAAATCACCGTAAAATCTGCGTTCTCTGATTAGGAAATGGGGTCGCGTGGTTGAGAATTCCTTGGGTCACAGCTTTCCATGGGCATGTCATTCTACGACCTGCGACCTCAGGAGAGTCGCACATTTGCGTGGTCGCACTTCTTGCCCAGTGGCATGCATTGCGACTTAGTGACCTGAAGGGGTCGCGTGACTGCTCAGGGTTGCAAGTCATATTTTCATCTGCTCCACCAAACATGCGACTCAGCGACTGTTTCTTCTGCGTTTGGGTGTAATGTGTGTGAAACACTTCACTCTCTCCACCAAAAAATCATCCCAACATCACGCGGGATGGCGCCATGTGTTCAACATGCTGGCATGCGTTGTAAACTAGCGCGGCATGTACTCCATGCATGACGCGGCTGACACCTTCCTTCTGCCAGATCGGAAACAAAATAGACATTTCCCATAAAAATAGTGCTGATTCGATGGAGCGTTTTTATTTTCCTCCAGTTTGTTAGTTGTGGTAGATTCCAAAGACGCAAATGAATAAATAAGTTTTCATGCCAAGGCCGATAACGCAACTTCCAATCAGAGTTGACAATGCTGAAGAAGGGTGATACGATTTTTGGTATGACTTGGCACCTGACTTGGAATGAGAGGTGAGCTGGACCTGCTCTATCACTCATTGTGCATTTTACAGCCTGCTCATAGCTAACATCTGATGGTTAACAAACCCACATCAATAATCTCCATCGACGTAGCTTAAAACCATGACTCAGCATCATTTGACGCATCATTTTACAACCCTGCTCTTGATTTGAATGTTATTGCGCCGCAGTCACTGTATGTGCCATCGTGGTTTTATCATAGCTCTTGGTTGTATTTCAACATACGTTCCAAAGAAGAGACTTCGGCATCACAGCGTTTGCGCCTATATGTAATTCCGCTCCATATTTGAAACGTAAAGTTTACCGCCAACAACCTGTTTAAATCCACGTGATGCACTTTCGTATAGTTCTGATCCATGTTATCACCATAACGTTGGACAGCTGTATATATTTTTGCTCTAAATTTTACCGTGGGTTGAGAGAATGCCTTCGAACCTTGGATTTAAACATAAGTTTTGGTTAATATAATATGTCTGCTCCAAAGCATAAACTTTGCCACAGAAATATTTAAGTCGAAACGTAATATATTTTCATGTGTTTTGATCGTAAAGAAGATCACTTTATGTATCTGCCTGAAATGTTTTATTGTAAGTTGGACACCTGCCATCGATGCTTGCCTCCATGTAACGTGTCCACTCATTTCTGTGCCAAGTTGACCACTGTATAAATGTACCTGTCCCACATGTTTTATCATGGATTAGAACTGCACTTAGAAAAGTTTGTGCCCATTTGTGACATGTTGTATGGTTGCACTCCATCATTTTAAATGTAAATTTGACCACCTTACATATCTGCCTCAAATGCTTTAGCATAGATTGAAACATGCAATTGAATGTTTGACTTTATGTAACGTGTCCAAGCATGACTGTGCCACGTTTCCAACGCACCAAAGTCATCATGTTATTATGGGTTTGTTACAACAATCCGCTTCATGCTTTAAACATAACTTTGAAAACTCCATCATAAAAATATTCATGCTCAGTTGCAATGGGTTTTCATATCGTTCTAATCTATGTTCTTATATGACTTTAAAACCATATGTTTGCGCCTTGTCTTAATGTTTCGAAATGTCACTTTGGTCCATCGAAAGTGCGCCTGCAATGTAGATTAGGTTTAACAAACATGCTTCCCTTCCTTAATTTGTTAGAGTTGTCAACACAACTCAAAATTATTGTCAGTTCAGAAGAATGGCCTTTTATAGGATTTGTACAATCTCCAAAGCCAAAATGTACCTCGCCATTATCAGATGTATCTTGAGCAGCTAAAGACTTATAACCAAGAGCTTCCTTCTATGTTGTCATGATGGGTCAACTTCGTGCAGGCCGTAAATTATTATGCACCTTAAATTGCCACCTGCTATACTATCCGATCTATGTGCTTTTGGATCGACATCATCATGGCCAATCACATTGTGACCAAGCTGCAATTTTCTGTGGGCCCTTTGCATAATCACCTCCTCGACTTTGTTTAATTCTTATTGCCAAAACATGATGCATCTGACCAACGCGATGAGCACGCTGTAATGCTTTCTTGTCAACTCGTGGATTCCGGTCCTTCTTCAAATGACTCTGGTTCCACACCATTGAAAAGATAAGAATGGTTACATGTCTTTCGCAGTTGTACCACAATATTTTGTAAAGATTGATGCTGAGTGCCTGAACCACTTGTTTGAAGTTCGAACACTCTTGATGCAATATAGACACATAAATTTTCTTCTGAAGTAGGACCAATGGAGCCAGTACTATTACCCCAGGTAGTGGTGGCAATGCGAGAGTTCCATTCTTGACAAGTAATGCTTTTGCACGCCAAAGCATGAAAGCAGGCACAATATATCTTAGCGGCTTGAACTGTTTGTAACAAAAGGGCCACAGGAATTTCCGTTGATCTTTCGAGTAAGCCAATAAAATTATAGCCTGCAATGTGTTCCCAAGTCCCATTGTGACTGCAAGTTCCCTTGACTAGCGCGGTCTTATTTCTGGCGTACATGCGATAGATGTCCTCCACTTCTCATGTTTCAACTCGTACTGCTCTTATCCTTCTCATTGGTGTGGTGACGACATTTATGAGTATATCACCCGTGGGATTGACCTGTATGTAGCATTATACACCAATTAGTTTACAGTTAAATTTTAGAGAATGGTGCCCCCAAAATGATAAATATTAGACTATGAGCTTGGCGAAATGCTAAAACAAAGTGCCTGGACAATCCATGATACAAGCGCTCTTAATGTAAATACGCACAAGTTTCCTATCGAATGTATGTATGGTGATCCTTCGCACATGGCGTGATTGCAACAACAGTGCCTGATCATGAGGGCGAGACAACTTATGAGGGGTTGGGGATAGGTCACTAGGATGTCACGGCCTGCAAGTTCGGTGAAAGACCTTAACGATAAAGCGAGAAGAGGGGGACCCGGAGTTTTAAATATACCAAAAATTTTGGGTGGTGTTGTAGCGGCTACAACATGGACATATATGGTAAAACACGTAACATATCTCATAAATGTTTACTGAGATATTAATGGAATTTAATGGTTTCAAGACTCGAAGATATTGATACCTTCATATGCCATGTCTCAAATAAAAGCATCGGGTTTACGATTTATGGTAATTAAACTCTATTTTCTCCTTCTGCCTCTGCTCTTCATCTCTTCTATGATTTCCCTATTTGCTTGAATTTAGGAAGTCACCTGAGAAATAAATATAAGAAAAAATGACGAAGAAAGAAAAAGAAATTACCCAAACATCTGCCTTCGAAGTCACGGATATGCCTCCACTCTTCTCAGATACTAATTCAAATAAGGATAGTGGAATCACTTCCTGAAAAGAAATGTACAATTTTCTTGAAGGAGAGAAACCAAGGGAATTGAAAAAAGTAGCAATAGAGGATGCACCTGACTCATATGAGCCTTCCTATTTCGAGGCAGCATGTTCCTTTTTACATAGGATAGCCACAAGACCGAATATTTTACCATATACTGACATGGTGAGATGGGTCATTGACAATGTTAATGTCGCAGGCAGAGCTTTCAAGAAGACAAGACAAGAAGACATGGGTTCATTTACCCTTGAATATTTGCACGCTATGTATCATCTGCCAATACCACAGAAGGTTTATGATAAAGATTTTCTTGGAAATTTTGTGAAAGAAAATTAATACCCATTGAAGGTAGTGGAAGAATGGAAGGCTAATCATAGCAAATTTAAGCGAGATAAAATTGGTATGTATCCAATTGCACAATTACCAACACCCCGCTGTTTTATAGCAGTAATGATATGTATGTTATTTTCCAAGCACGATACCACCAATTTTTCTATTGAATGGGTTACCCTAATATACACGGCCATCTATGCTACCATTATGAATTGGGCCAATATCTTATCCAATAATTTTCCATGACTATTAGAGAGTACAGATAAAATAGGGTCTTTTCTACTAGAATAATCCCTCCTTTTAACATGAGTGCATACATTATGGACGCCATATGTTTCTATTCAAATTTTCCTACTATGGGTTGTAAATGGACCAGTCAAGACCCTAGTCCTATTCATGTATATCACAAAGCCTTGTGGGAATCTAAACTTTTTTCTCATTTTTATAAAATTTTCTATGGAATCATGTTGCCCATCCACCAAATCATTTTTAATGAGAGAGCCCCCGGGGTTTCTAAAGGGGCCAATGCAGACATTATTCATGTAGCTAGATGGTTTGGAGAAGAAAATTTTACTTATATCCTATTTTTCGGGAGCCTTGCGTCTCCCCATGTTTTTCCCTATTATGTCCCATACAAACTTCTTAGTAGGGAGATTGCATACCAAACATTAGGAAATGATATAACCAAGAATATAAAATATTCAAAGAATTCTATTTGGCCTACGTTTCCAGTACAGTGTGGTACCTTTTCTCTTTTTGATATAGGTCATACAACAAAGGAGATCCCAAATATTACTTCTTTGAATCTGGCTTTTATGCTAGGAAGATGGTATGACCCCAAAAATGTAGGCAAAATTTTTATTATCGCTCTTAAAATTAGACCATTCATGCATGAGAAAGATGATTTTTGATGATTTTTTTGAAGGAACAGAGAAGTTTTCAGAGGTATTGAACATGACATCTAACAAACTCAGTGTAGCAGATATCAAATATTTCCATGAGTACAGAAATAAAATATTGGAAACGGACCCATTGGACATGTTGAAAAAATAGGAAATTAGTGAGCTAACTCCTAGTTTAAGCCTATATGATGATTCAAAATATATGTCTAAATATGAATCCTAGGAGAAATCATTTCATGATTCAGAACAGTCCTAACATGAGTCCCAAGACTCAGATCATTCTGAAAAGGAATATGAAAATAAAGATGAAAGCCCTGATAAAATAATTAAATATGTAATTAAAGGAATTGAAAAACATGTTGAGGAAAGAAATGATGAAGCTGGATTAGAAAATGTGTCTTCTAAAGAGCTTCAGGAAGTTATATCTACACCTAAGCAGACAATAAAATCCCAAGTGGAGCATTTAAGAAAAGAATGGAAGAAGTTTACTGAAAAACTTCAGGTACCACCTAATCCTAATCCTGAAGAATAATCAAACTTTCATACTCCTGAACAGATTCAGAAGCTAACAGAAATAGAAATATCACTTCAACAAACTCCAGGCGTTCAAAATCAGGAAATCGTCCGTGCCTTCCCTACTGAAGAAATTGTTTTGAATATTGAAGAGATACCTCCATTGGACATTTTCTATAGTCGAAATCATAATGCTGTAATGAAGAGGATAAAAAGAAGAATTATTTATGAAACAATGACATCCCTTAGTAATGAGTCATTAGATATTGTTTGGAAAGACACTATTTTCAATCCAACTGAAGATCTTACTAAACTTTCACAGTTTGCAGGAGTGTATGAAAATGCTACAATTGATAAAGCATCAGAAGTTCAACTTCTGCTTAGACAAAGAGAAGAAAGAGTCCAAGTTCTATAAAAACAACTGGAACTAGAGAAACATAATGCCAATAAGCAAACTGAAATGCAAATGGCACAGTTCTAGAAAGAATTTGAAAGGTTGAAATTGCAGCATCAAGTGCACATCTCTGAAAAAGATGCACAGATAAAAGCAACAATGGACAAGCTCAAAATTCAACTTAAAACAGAACAATTCATTAAAGAAGCACTTGAATGGAAATCATAGTTAAAACAACAACAATAGATTTTCTACCAACAAATCTCTGCTACTAACTCATATTGTGAAATAAGTAACATATTGACTCAATAGGTGGCAAACGAAAAGTTGGAATGTGAAAGGATTGATAAGGAAATTTATGGGTTTATTTCTTGGAAAGAATTTGAGGAAGGGAATAAGGTTGATCTCCCAAATATTGAAAAATATCATAAGGATACTTTATTCAAAGATTGGGAAATGTAATTAAAACAAGTAGAGAAAGCGGCTTCAAAGGCAACCAACGTAGCAAGCAAAATCATTGAGTCTGTCAATGAACAGCTTCAAAATGCCAAACTTATTCAAGAATGTATAGATGAAGAAATTCCAGAAGTCAAGCTATTAGAGAAGCAGTGGAAAGAAAGCACTGAGAAACATACATAATCAATTAAGCAGATAATTAAATTGGGTCAAGAAAATTACTAGAATTTCTTGATCAGACCACATAACCAGTGCATGAATTTTCACTCCTTAACTGATTCCATGAGAAAGGGAGTGCCAACACTTTCAAATGTCGTATTCAAAGGACAAGTGAGATCCAAAATCACTCAGCCGACTCAACTAAAGCCAATGATGGATATTTTCCAGCTCAAAAGCCAAGTGACAAAAATAAATCATCCCAACTAAGCAGTGTTGTCATTTTTAATTTCTATATTGTAGTTTAGTTTACTTATTATGAGGAAGGTTGTTTGAAACCCCCTCAGATTTTTGTGTAATAATCTATTTTTAGCTTATTTCTTTTAGTATTTAAACCTCTCTCATGTATTTAGAGAGGGGTCCATAATTTTTTCAAAATACAATTTTCGAAAGCTTGCACTTCTATACTTTTGTGAATGCTTTTGATAAAATATATGGAATATGATCTACTTTTTTGAAAATTGGGTTATTCTTTACTAAAATTGCACTTTTGTACTCTTAAAGTATATTTGGATTGAGAAGAAGCAGGTCAATATTGTGGATTTCATGAGCATAACTAATCATATCTGGTACTATAATCTTTATGATTAAGTCTTGATTATGATTTTGCAATAATTTCTCTTTATATTGTGATATGCATGCAGTTTTATTTATATTTTATCATTCATGCACTTTTGTATAATCTTTCAGTTCCAATTCCTTACCAAATACATAGAGAAATCGATATATGCGATATATTTTACATAATTATTTTGACTAACTATTTAGTCAAAACAATTGTTTTACATAATTTTCATCTCTTTTAGTAATTGAATAATATTTATTACCTTTTACTATAATATATCTCTTTAGATCACATTGATGGTAATTCTTCCCAGGTTATAGATTAAGTTAAATAATTAGATTAAATAGATACATTTTTTTGTTACTTAGATAGATTATTTCTATTAGTTTAAAGTCATTCTTCATTTCACCTTATACCAAACCCATAATCATCATATCAATTTATTTGCTGGGAAACTAGTCCCATTATCCCCAATCAAGGCCACTATACCAAACATAAAAGGAGCTTATTTAAGGTCTAGACTCGATGGTTATCCCCCATGTTGTTGCAACAGAATTCCGGGGCTTCAACATTTTGGCACTAGAAGGATGGACATTGTGAATGACAAGGAAACCCAATAAAAATTCTAGAAGCCATCCTAATAGTAGTTCTCCCTCTAGATCCCCTACAACTTATGGATCCCCATCTAGAATTACTATTTCAAGATCAGAAGTTGAACAATATTCTCCAAAATCTCCTAGTATATCTCAGAGATTACTTTCTTCAGATTATAAACCTGAATCACTTGGAGTTCGGACTATAATAGAGAATTTATACAAATATCTATTTCAGTTGAAAAACCTGCAATATCTCAACCATCTGAAGAAAGTGCTTCATCTGTGTTACAACCTAAAAGAATCTTGACTCGTTATCTAAGTGAGAAAATTAGAGTTCCTCCTTTGGAATTTCCATTAATTCTTTCCAAAAGAATACCAAGAAGTCTAAATCACAAACATATATTAGCGAGATTTTATCCATCTCCTCATCTCAAATCCATTCACTTCCCCCACACGTTACAACAACTCTCATTCAAACTACTGGTGCTAGTTCTTCTAGTTGAGGTAGTCAACCTGCCTCTTCTTCCACTCACATCATGTTCATATCCTCATCCACCCATAGTAATACAGTCATGGCAGGACAAAAACCACCACTGCGTGTACAACCATGGAATAATCCAGGTGTTGTAGCAATGGAAACTCCTCTTCATCAACTTCCTAAGCATCCTGAAAGATGGTTGCCCAAATTTAATCCTGATGATGACCTACCAACAGAAGAACATCTTCACAACTATATGTCAACCATCAATTTAAATGAAGTTACTAAAGAAGACTGTGTGGTTATATTATTCCCATATACTCTTACATGATCTGTAGGATCTTGGTTTTTTTTGTTCCCAGCTCACTCTATAACTAGTTGGGATATGCTTGAAGAAAAATTCTTAGCCAAGTTTGGTGTTGATAGAACCATTGCATCACTCATCAATGAATTATCAAATATCAAGGATAGAACAAGAGAAAATATCAAAGACTTCAATTCTAGATTCAATAAAGTATTCAATAAAATCCTTACTGCGTTAGTTCCTGGCGCTGATGTTCAAATTGAGTGGTATATATCTTCTCTTCCCTCTAATATAGCCATTTTTGTAGATAGGGCGAAATTAGCTACATTAGCAGAAAACATGAAAGAAGCCTTATTTGTAGAGAATCGTATAGTTGCTCTTAAAAAGAAAGGCTCTAAAGAGGATAGAAAATAGAAGAAATTCTCTTTCAAAGATGATTCTAAGGAAAAACCACCAAAAGATCATTTTGATATAGAAGGCCTCCAAAAAGTACTAAAAACCATGACAAATGATATGGTAGATATCAAAAAACAAGTTGCTGAAAACTCCAATGCTAAGAAAACTTTCAGATCTCAAGAGAAATCCTTCTTCTAGTTCTCAACCACCCAATGCTATATCTAATGTTGAGTCTGACCTAGAAACAGAAGATTAAGAAACCAAGGAAGAAGAAAACAAAGAAGAGGAAGTAGTTGAACTAAATGGCATGTGGTACTTTATTCTTCCAAGTGAAGAATAACAAGAAGCTTTGCCTGTTACTACTAGAAGCAAAGGACCTGTTGAATTTAGGTAGCCAAGTCAAAAGCAAAAAACTTCAACATGATCTTCAAAAGATAAATCAGTTAATAAGAAATCTACTTCTAAGGTTTCACAGCCTAGTCCACCTTCAACAAATTCTCCATCTACATCAAAAACCTTGGTATTTTTTGACACCATGGAATATAATATTGTTAAATATGTGAAGAAAGTAAAGGAAAAAAAATCACTACATGAACTTACCAAGTTGAAACAACAACATAAGATATTTCTTAGAGAACTGAATGTAGTTCCTACTTCACCACTACCCGCTGCTTCACCACTATCCTAGTTCTTCAAATAGGGTTGATCCTTTAGATGCCATCCTTATAGGTGATATATATAATTCACATACACCTCCTTTCCTTCTCGCATATGAAATTTACAACATAAATCTTCACAATTATTTGATTGAATCAAGAGCTTCTTATGTTATAATGCCAACAACAGTTTGTGCTAAGTTGAATATCACTCTTCAAAAATCTGTTGTTCACATAGTACAACTTGATAGAACCAAAGTTGAAGTCCTAGGGGAAATAAATTTAGTTAGTATTTGACTTTCATCAAATCCAAAAGTCAGTCAAATTATTGATATTTTAGTAGCTGATATTCCAGAATTCTATGGCTTAATTTTGAGTAGATAATGGTCTGAAAAACTACATGGATATTTTGCTACAAATTAGTCTCATATGTGGTTACATTATAATGGAAAACCAAATCAAATTTGAGTTGATCGTGAAAAACACATGAAACATACAGTAACTGAATTTGAAGGTGACAATGAGCCAGTAGAATTCACCAACAATATTATCGACAATTACTCATTTGAATCATTTTTAGGGAATTTTAACACTCAAAAATATCCCTTGTTGGATAATGCTGTCATTTCACAAATTGAAAGCTTCTCACAAACAAATATTTCCATATGTAATTTTTTTTTAATAAACCAGTAGTCCAAACTCTGTTTTGGACTTTGTACTTTGATGGATCCAAACCTAACGATGGTGCAGAAGCTCGTTGTATTCTAGTGATCCCAGAAGGAGAGAAGATCATGTTATCTTGCAGATTACAATTTGAGTGTACAAATAATACTGTAGAATATGAAGCATTGATACAAGGATTGTATAAAGCAATTAGTATTGATGTGAAATATTTGTAGGTATTTGGAGACTCAAAAATCATTATTAAACAGGTAAGAAACACTATCCACTACCTTTATGGACGTATTAAACACTATCGAGCATTAGTTCAAGATCTCACAGATCATTTTTTTGCATTTAATATTTCCCCTATTCCTAGATTGCAAAATTCTAGTGCTAATATTTTAAGTAATGTTGCATCAAAACTCAGTACCATCTAAAGATTTTAGTCCTGACAGATTCTCCATTGAATTTATTTTTAGACCATCCATTCCAGATAATGTCACCAATTGGCAAGTCTTCAATGAAGATTATGATATTGTTGATTTATTGACATCAGAAGGGTCATATCATGATCAAATATTAGATAAAAATGAGCATGAACTTCAATTAAAGCAAAACATTAAAGAAAATCCAATACCCAAATCTGTGGTTAAGCTGGAATATATTTATAATCTCAAGGATTGATTTAAGAAGATAACTAATGCCAAAATTTAAAGTTCAACTTTGAACTTTGAATTAGTAAATCTCATAACTAATGAAAAGCCACGGAACATCAATCTTGTTCTTGGTTTACCACCTCATGAAATATCATCATTCATTTAGTTGCTCAAGAAATAAAAATGAATCTTCGCCTAGGATTACTCTGATCTCAATAGTTATTATACCTCTGTTATTCAACACACCATACCCATGATCTCAAATGATATACTAGTACAACAGAAACTAAGTAAAATCCACCCGAACCTTGAGAATCAGATAAAATATGAACTGAACAAACTTCTCAAGGCTAAGATCATATTTCCTGTTAGACATTCAAAATGGGTTTCCAATCTATTACATTTTAGAAGGAAGAATGGTGATATTCACATATGAATATATTTTATAAATCTAAATAAAGATTTTTCGAAGGATAACTTCCCACTGCTAACCATGGAACAAGTACTGCAATCAGTAGCTGGTTTTGATCTTATGTCTTTTCTTGATGGATTTTTAGGATATAACCAAATCTTAGTTCATCCAGATGATAGATTGAAGACTACGTTTAGAAAAAAATTGGGAACATATTCTTATCAAAAAATGCCTTTTGGTTTGATTAATGCATGCGCCACATTTCAAAGAGCTATGGATATAGCCTTTAAAGGACTCATTAACAAATCCGTTGTTATTTACTTCGATGATATCACTGTTTATTCCAAGAAAATAAGTAGTCATTTGAATGACCTTAAACATATATTTGAAAGATGTATGAAATATTGGATTTCACTAAATCCAAAAATTTCTTATTTATATTCGTCGTATCAAAAAAGGGTATTTATATTGATCCCGAAAGGATTAGAGAAATTGAGAAAATATCTTTTTCCCACAATAAGAAATCAATGCAGTCTTTCTTGGGTCAAATAAATTTTGTAAAAGGGTTTGTTCCTGACATTTTAGAAATAGTTTTGCATTTACAATCCATGATCAATAAAAATTCGATCTTTAAATGGGGTCACATTGAAAGGGGATCATTTAAATTAATCAAGCAGGCTATCATCAATGCTCCTTATTTGGTCACTCCTGAATTTTCCAAACGTTTTCTATTATATACATTCACCTCAAAAACATCATATGAAGTTGTTTTAATGCAACTTAATGAAGAAGGATGTTAGCCCCCCTATGAAATTTTTGACAAGAAAGTAGGGGGCTAAATCATTGTCGAGTCTTCAAGGAATGCATTTCCTCCGAAATGCACTCTCCTTGAAGCCTCCATGTGCCTTTTATCCTTTGATCAAATCCCCTCTGCTGATTCCCCTTTTAAAGCCTCTCTGTTATGTGAAGAAATGCCCAAAGGCCTCCTTTCCCCTTTATTTTACCCTCATTTAGCCTCTTGTTATTCCTCCTTGTCTCCCATTCTATTTCCCCATTTACCTCCACAATCCCCTTGATTCCTCCCCTACCCCTTGTTTTCCCTTTTTCCCCTTCTATTCCTCTATCGTTACCTTTCCCCACCCCTTAAAATCCATTAAAAGGGCTTAAAAACCCACTTTCTGACCATGTAATAAGGCCTAGCCCCTTTTTGCCAGCCCCTTCTAACCACTTCCCCACATATGACCCCGCGCTGGGACCAAGCGCTTAAGTCCCAGGCGCTAATCGCAATCGGAAGTCGGGCGAGGGTCCATTTCCTTTGTTACATCATAAAAGTCCCGATGCGATTGACTATTAAACAAAGTCCCGCGACCTGTTTTCGGCCGTTGATTTGCCGCTCCAATCAACGGGGGAGCGCTAATCGCTTGCCCCCGTCAATCGCAATCGCAACATGCATTGTGCACCCCCCGATTGATCGCATCGCGCTCCGATTGCGATCCTCCGATCATATCCTGGTCGTCCATCTCCCAGCCGATCCAACGGCCAGCGCTCCATCGCAAGTTCCCCTCCGATCGCAATCGCAAGTCTTTCCTCCCGTCCCCCGATTGCATCTCCGCCGTCCGTTCCTCCTCCAGATCGACGGCCAGCGCTCAATCGCTTCATTCCTCCCGATCGCCGATCGCAAGTCTTTCCGTCTCCCACACATTAAACTCCTGTTCTCATTCATCCTCGCTGATTTCATGGCTGCAAGACGACCGCGTCTCCCCTCCGCCCGGGATTTCATCCCTCTCAGTCGTTCGTCCCGCCATCCAACGGCTAATCACACCATCCATCCGATCGCAATCGCAAGCCTTCTCCTATCTCCCGGACTAATCATGTCCGTCCGCTCCGCCGACGACGGTTGTCGCCACCGCATCCCCCTCCTCAATCGCAACGTAACTTCTATGTTGTGCTGGGTGAATCCAATCACTCCGACCTCCGATTGCGATTGTGCGATTGAATCCTGACTGCCCTTTCCTCCCTGATCTGATGGCTCAGATCTAATCGCCCTCCACCACATTGGGTCCCACTCTTGCATTTGTTTCCGTCATATTTCATGTGTTTTGTATGTTTCTCCCGTTGCCAATGTTATTCCGTTGCCCAATCGCCACCGTTGATTTTTGCTCCCAGACCCTGATCTGACGGTCTGCACTGCACTCTACCATCAAACGTATTGTTCTTAAGGTTCATCCCTCCATTTTCATCTCCGCTGTTTTCACCATTCCGCCACCGCTCCTCCGGGTTTTCACTGCATTTCTCCACCACTGCCCGGGCTCCGTAATAAGTTTATTTTATTATGCAGAGGTCATAGAGAGGCAAATTCAGTGGCCAAACGAGACAACAGAGCCAGATCAGAAGGGATTTGAGCCTGTAATTGAATATTTGAAGCGCCAATCCCGTGATCAAAGGATTAGGGCGCTGTTTGAAGACTAAGAGCACACCAGCAACGCCATTACTGCGCTACCTAATAGCAGGACATGTTTCCTCCAGAAGTACACAATCCCACAACGTCCTCCATGTTTCTCGAGTCCAGGAAAGTCAAGAACACTGACAGAGCTTCTTAAAAGATAGTCAGGCAGCATTAAAGAAGTATGGAGCGACCTGTAGATCTTTCAACCAGTTCATTTATTCCGGAGTGGCAGCACAAAGCTCCAGACACCGTAAGGATTTAAAGAATGTATCAGAGGTCAAAATCGACCTGACAGAGATCTCCGAACCAGTCTCAGAGTACCTACATCGTTGCAGATAGCCATTAAGCAGTGTGGGCGTGGACACTTCCGCCATTCTGTCTTAATGAGTCTCATTTATTTGTCTATCTGCCTCTGTCTCTTCCTCTTCTCCTATAAAATCCATGAGAACGAATTGTAAAGGTTGTTGTTCAGTTGCTGCGCAGTCTGCTGTTAGAGGGATTCATTTGACTGTTAGAACAGTCGTGGGAGGGAGTAGCAGAGTAGTTGCATGTAATAGGCTGGGAGGAGAAGTTGGGACTGTATTAGCCATTGAGCCATATTGTACATGACTGGTTTTGCATCAATTAATCAAAGCACATTTCACAGGATCCTGGTCTATTACTATTGGTGATGTGTTTCTTAACTCTGTTTATTACATTTTCACATTGTTTCATGTTCTTCTGGTAGGCATCAGAATAATGGTATAGGATTCACCCTTGTTAGGTGCCCTATGCTGTCTGCTCTCCCTACCTTTATGTTTTCTGCTCCATGTGCTATCTAAGAGTTAATTCATGGGTTTAACCAGCGCAGCGGATGTTATTGCCTGCTGGCTGATGTATGAACTTGGGGGTTTGCTTCTTAGATGTTTCTTTGTAATATTATCTCTGTTTTCCCCTGGGAGTTGCTAAAGCAGACCTGGAGTTAAATGACCTCTGGTCCGATCTATAAGATACCCCGTTGTCTCTTTGAGAACAACCTTTGAGTATGTCCAAGCAGGTCTGGAGTTAAATGACCTCTGACCTGATCTATCGACAGAAAATTGGTTGCTTTCCTTCTTTCACTTTCCTCCTTAATGTTCCATCCCATCATCTATATAAAAGATCCTTTAGTGTAGATGACTTGCCCTTTGGAAGCCTTGGCCAGTTGTTGCAAGTAATTCCCTTTCATGACTCCATAAATTTCCACGGATGGTACTAAGCCTTGGCCCATTCTTCACAAACATCCTACCGGCTTTGTTCCTTCTCCTTAATCGCAGCCCTAGCGTGATCTCCAACCCAGCAACCCTTCAACCAAACCATTTAAAACCCCCTTCATGCTTCATAACTAGCCTAACATCTCATTTGAGCTTCAAAGATAAATCATTCTTTGTTTATTGAGAGATCCCTCCGGTCCATGAGGGCTGGGATCCTCGGGACTTCAAGTGGTTTGATGTTGTCTCATCTTGGCATTGCCCAATCTCGCTAAAACATGGGAACCCCAACGTAACAAATTCAAACACCTATTGCTTTCTTGAGTTGAAATTTAGAGGGTGTTGAATTGAATTATTTTTTTGTTGAAAAACAAACATTTTTTGTCTTCAAAGCAGTAAAATGTTTTATGAAATTTATCCTGAAAACTCACACTAAAATCATAGGTCCCATTTTCATCAGTAAGACAATTATTGATGCAAAGGGAAGTGGGAGAAAAGAGAGCCAACTGGCTAAATTATTTACAATAATATGATGTAGAAATTAGACCAGCTAAAATTATTAGAGGTCAATGTTTTTGCAGAATGCTGACTAGAGCATCTGATTCACCAATAGAAGAAGATCCAGGTAATGATATACAAATTTATGAGGTAAGCCTCAACGATACAAAATCTCAATATGCTAATCTCATATTTTACTTAAAAAATGGATATGCTCCTCTGTAACTCAATTACAAAAGGAAAAGAGCCTTGAGATTAAAAGAAAAACAATATTAGATCATCAATGATGTCTTATTCATAAAAAACTATGATTCTATTCTATTAAGATGTTAAGAAAAATATGATTCAGAAAAGGTTTTGTAGGAACTACATGAAGATTTAGCTAGTCGACACTGTGGAGGAGATACAACAGCTCACAAAATTCTACATGTTGGCTATTACTGGCCAACTTTGTTTAAAGATGCACATCAATATGTAAGAAAATGTAAAACATGTCAAAATGTTGTTGTAAGACAAAGGAAACCTGCACTACCATTACAACCAACATTGAACAACCATTTGAACAATGGGGACTGGGCATAATAGGTGAGATCGTTCCTCACTCTTCAAAGCAACATAGATATATTCTTACAACAATAGATTATTTTACAAAATGGGTGGAAGCAATTCCACTAAAGGTAACTAATTCTGAGAACATCATTGAATTCATTGATCAATTTATTATTACCAGATTTGGTTTACCAACTGCCTTAATGTTTGATAATGCATCTTATTTCTCAGGCAATGCAATGACAGAATTTTCTCTTAAAAGAGGTTTCAAACTTAAATACTTTTCTAATTATTATTCTCAGGGAAATGGTCTAGCACAATTGACAAACAAAAATATCATTAGAATAATAAAATGATCTGTTGATCAAAGTCAAAAGAATTGGTACAAATATTTGACATTTGCTCTTTGGGTAGACTGTATTGCACAGAAGGCCTCAATAGACACTTCTCCATTTAGTCTAGTCTATGGGAAATAAGTTGTCCTTCCCACAAACATAGCTATTCCTTCTCTAGCCCTAGTCCAATTTATTGAAGAAACTCTTTCTTCTTCCTTGCAATTAAGGCAAGCACAAATTCTCAAATTAGAAGAAGAAATAAATAAAGCCAAAATCACACATTTCCAAGTGGGAAAAAGAACATGAGGAAAAAGGTAAACATACCAAATTCCAGAGAACATGGCTTGGACCATTTCAGAGTTCTGAGGACAATCCGCTCCATCGGCAGGAGTACTTACAAGATTTATCTTAAAGGCACGAAAGAATTTCATTTCGTAAATGGGAAGATTTTGAAGAAATACTTTTCATAGAAGATAACCTCTTCTATCCCTTGTACATTATATATTTTAATTTTCATAGGAAAATAAATTTGAAATAGTATAAATATTGACTTCACAATAAAGTTTCTTCAAGTATTTTATTATTTCCAATTTTAGAAATAGTGACTATTAAAGAAATATTTATAACATTTGAAAAATAAAAAAGGTTTTGGCTCTGAAATTTTTCTTGTTTTTTCACAAAGCTATTTGTTCTTTGAGAAGCCTCCAAATTTATAAAATACTTTTGATCTATTATTAGTCAAGAAAAGTATCTTTCACCAAGTAAAAGACTCTTTTCAGGTAGACATTTTTAACTCTAAAATTGTCATCCAGAAACTCTTAAGGATTCAATGATTCTCCCAATCCAATAAAATTTTCTCTTTTTAAGGTCTAATATTATGGAATAGATTTTCAAAAATTTTAAAGGATAAGGGGTCTCATCACAAGCCTGCTTACCATATTCACATGGGAATAACTAACTGACATTACCAAAACTGCATATCAAAACAAGGTAATGACTTAAGATTTTTTTAGTCAAAAGACACGGGGTATCATCACGAGCCAGCTTGTTCAGATAAGTTAAAAATAATGAATGGCATTGTCATTATTTGGTCACCAAGCCAAGATAATGACTTTTAAGTAGCAAAAATAAATAAAAAAGAGGAAAGAAGAATGAGTATACGACTTATGATTTATCTTTAAAAACCGAATTCTTATTTGGATGGGATATTGAATCATTGACTGGTTAAAAGGTAACCATCTCAAGGTTATTAATACCTAATTTCAGAAGAGGCTCTACCTGTGACAAATGAGGATATTTTAAACTAATCTGAAAAAAAATATCTGCTACTTTATCTTTTAACCCAGTAAAGGCTGATTTAGACAAAATAATTTTCACCTTTAAGAGGATATAAAGTGAATATTAATGAAGTGATTTTCCTTTTTACGATTAAGAGAAACATTACTCATTTTATATTTCATGTTATTTAAATTTCTTGAACTATTTTTATTTTGAAAAAGTTATAAATTTCAGAATTATCAAAGATAACTGGTTCTCCCATTGAATCACCAATTGTTGTACTATGAAACAACCCCCCCATTTATTTTTACATTGATTAAAGTTGTGAATAATAAATGGGGACTCTTTAAAATAAAAATAAAAAATAAATCTTAGGATGTATTAGCTCGCTTTTTGTTCAAAGTCTTAAAAAAAATTAGAAATAAAATTCAATAACCCTTTTTCCACTTTGATCTTGTTTCGCTTAGCACAAATCGCAAAATTTCCAAGTTAAAAATGTTGGAACACACGTACAATTCGCAAATTGCGATAGTGCTAACACCTTTTTGAAGTTATATGCAAATTTCCCGTTAAAATGGGAAGAAGCCCTTATAACCATAAATCAATCGCTCTTTCCTAAAAAGAAAACCAATAGAAATATCATTCGAAAAGTGAAATGTGATAATATCGGACCCGATAGAACAATAAACAAAATTTAAAGATGTCAAAAAATCCTATAAAGAGAAATACTTTAAGTTATATCACTTATCACATCCTACAACATCAAGCTAAAGGAAAAGTCATATTCGCTTCGATAAAGTGTGATACACGATTTGCGCAGATCACATTTCGAAAACACTCGTTGTCAAGATACATAATATCAATGCCTGTATGATGTGATATTTGCGATATATTATTTATCACAAAGCACTAGAAACGATGTCTAATTAATTAATCTATTAAAAATATCTCAGGATATAAATCTTTTGATTGGACATATATGGTAAAACACGTAAAAGATTTGATAAATTTTTAATGAGATATTAACGACATTTAATGGTTTCGGGACTCGAAAATATTAACATATTTCTATGGCATGTTTCAAATAAAATCATCATGTTTATGATTTATGGTAATTAAACTCTGATTTCTTCTTCCGCCTCTGATCTTCATCTATACTATGATTTCCCTGTTTGCTTGAATTCAGGAATTCACCCGATAAAGAAATATCAGCAAAAATGATGAAGAAAGAAAAATAAATTGCCCAAACATCTACCTCCGAAGTCACGGATATGCCTCCACTCTTCTCATATACTACTTGCAATACCGATAGTGGAATCACTTCCTAGGAAATAATGTACAATTTGCTCGAAGGAGAGAAAGTAAGGGAATTGAAAAAAGTAGCAACAATGAATGCACCTGACTCATCTGAGCCTTCCTATTTTGAGGCATCATGTTCTGTTTTACACAGGATAGCCACAAGAATGAATATTTTACCATATAATGACATGGTGAGATGGGTCATTGACAATGTTAATGTCGTAGACAGAACTTTCAAGAACTTAAGACAAGAAGACATGGGTTCATTTACCCCTGAATATTTGTGTGCAATGTATCATCTACCAATACCACAGAAGTTTTATGATAAATATTTTCTTGCAAATTTTGCGAAAGAAAATGAAGGCCTGATGAAGGTAGTGAAAGAATGTAAGGCTGATCGCAAAAAAATTAAGCACAATAAACTTGGTATGTATCCAATTGCACAATTACTAGCACCCCATTGTTTTGTAGCAATAATGATGTGTAGGTTGTTTGCCAAGCATGATACCACCAAATTTTCTATTGAATGGGTTCCCATAATAGATGTTGCCGTAAATTCTACCATTATGAATTGGGCCAATATCTTATCCAATAATTTGGCCATGACTATTAGAGAGTACAAACAAAATAGGGTCTTTTCTACTAGAACAATCCATCCTTTTTACATGAGTGCATACATTATGGACGCCATATGTTTCTATTCAAATTTTCCTATTACGGGTTGGAAATGGACCAGTCAAGACCTTAGTCCTATTCATGTCTATCACAAAGCCTTGTCGGAATCTGAATTTTGTTCTCATTTTTATAAAATTTTCTGTGGAATCATGTTGCCCATACACCAAATAATTTTTAATGTGAGAGCCCCCAGGATTTCTAAAGAGGCCAATGCAAACATTATGCCTGTAGCCAAATGGTTTGGATAATAAAATTTTACATATATCAGAGTTTTCGGGAGCCTTGCGTCTCCCCATGTTTTTCCCTATTATGTCCCAGACAAACTTTTGGCCAGGGAGATTGCATACCAAACATTAGGAAATGGTATAACTAAGCATCTCAAAGATTCAAAGAAGTCTATTTGGCCTACATTTCCAACCCAATGTGGTACTTTTTCTCTTTTTGATATAGGTCATACATCAAAGGAGATCCCAAATATTACCTCTTTGAATCTGGCTTTTATGCAAAGAAGACAGTATGACCCCAAATATGTAGTCCAAAATTTTACTACTGATCTTAAAATTATACAATTCATGCATGATAAAGATGATTTTGATGATTTGTTTGAAGGAAAAAATAAATTTTCGGAGGTATTGAACATAGAATCCAACGGACTCAGTGTTGAAGATATCAAATCTTTCAATGAGTATAGAAATAAAATATTGGAAACAGACCCATTGGACCTGTTGCAAATATAGGAAATTAGTGAGCCAACTCCTAGTTTAAGCCTAGATGATGATTCAAAAGATATGTCTAAAGATGAATCCAAGGAGAAATCAGTTCAAGATTCAGATCATTTTGAAAAGGAATTTGAAAATAAAGATGAAAGCCCTGATAAAATAATTAAAGATGTAATTAAAGGAATTGACATACATGTTGAGGAAAGAACTGATGAAGTTGGATTAGAAAAGGCATATTTTAAAGAGCTTCAGGAAGTTCAGTCTACACCTAAGCAGATAGTAAAATTTCAAGTGGATCATTTAAGCAAATAATGGAAGAATTTTATTGATAAATTCAGGTACCACCTAATCCTAATCCTGTAGGATCATCAAGTTTTCATACTCCTGAATAGATTCAGAAGCTAGTAGAAAAAAGAAATAGCTCTTCAACAAACTCTAGGTGTTCAAAATCAAGAAATCATCCTAGCCTTCCCTACTGAAGAATTTTTTCTGAATATTGAAGAGATACCTCTATTAGACATTTTCTACGGTCCAAATCATAAGGTTGCAGTGAAGAGGAGATAACGAAGAAGAATTGATGAAAAAATGACAACCCTTAGTAATGAGTCATTAGATATTGTCTGGAAAGACACTCTTGTCAATCCAACTGAAGGTCTTAATAAAATTTCACAGTTCACAAGAGAATATGCAAATGATACAATTGATAAATAAACAAAAGTTCAACTTATGCTTAGACAAAGAGAAGAGAGAGTCCAAGTGCTAGAAAAACAACTGGAATAGGATAAACATAATGCCAATAAGCAAGCTGAAATGAAAATGGCACAATTCCAGAAAGAATTTGAAAGGTTGAAATTACAGCATCAAGTGCACATCTTTGAAAAAGATTCATAGATAGAAGCGGCAATGGACAAGCTCAAGAGTGAACGTCAAATAGAACAATTCATTAGAGAAACACTTGAATGGAATTCACAGTTAAGACAACAACAAGATAGTTTTTGCCAACAAATCTCTGCTACTAACTCATACTATGAAATAAGTAACATATTGACTCAATAGGTGGAAAATAGAAAGTTGGAATGTGAAAGGAATGATAAGAAAATTTTTGATTTTATTTCTTCGAAAGAATCTGAGGAAGGGAAGAAGGATGATCTCCCAAAGATTGACAAATCTCATAAGGATATTTTATTCAAATTTTGGGAAATGCAATTAAAACAAGCAGAGAAAGCAGCTTCAAAGGCAGCCAACATAGCAAGAAAAATCATTAAGTCCGTCAATGAAAAACTTCAGAATGCCAAACTTGTTTAAGAATGTACTATTGAAGCAATTCCAGAAGTCAAGCTATTAGAAAAACAATGGAAATAAAACGCTGAGAAACAGGCAGAATCAATTAAGAAGATAACTAAATTGGATCAAGAAAATTACTAGAATTTCTTGATCATACCACATAACCAGTGCATGACTCTGTGCTCCTTAATTGATTCCACGAGAAAGGGAGTGCCAACACTTTCAAATGTCGTATTCAAAGGAAAAGTGAGATCCGGAATCAGTCAGCTGACTCAACTGAAGCCAATGATGGATATTTTCCAGCTCAAAGACCAAGTGACAAAAAGAAATAAGCCCAACTAAGCAGTCTTGTCATTTTTAATTTCCATATTGTAGTTTAGTTTACTTATTATGAGGAAGGTTGTTTGAAACCTCCTCAACTTTTTGTGTAATAATCTATTTTTAACTTATTTATTTTAGTGTTTAAACCTCTCTCATGTATTTAGAGAGGGGTCCAGAATTTTGTCAAAAAAAAATCTGCAAAAGCTTTCACTTCTGTACTTTTGTGAATGCTTTTGATAAAATAAATGGAACGAGATCTACTTTTTTTAAAATTGGAGTATGCTTTACTGAAATTTCACTTTTGTACTCTTAAAGTATATTAGGATTGAGAAGAAGCAGGTCAATATTGTGGATTTCATGAGCATAACTAATCATATCTAGTACTATTATCTTTATGATTAAGTCTTGATTATGAGTTTACGGTAATTTCTCTTTATATTGTGATATGTTTGTAGTTTTATTTACATTTTATAATTCATGCAATTCTGTACAATGTTTCAGCTATAATTCCTTACCAAATACATAGAGCAATCGATATATGCGATATATTTTACGTAATTATTTTGACTAAATATTTAGTCAAAATAATTATTTTACATAATTTTCATCTCTTTTAGTATTTTAATGATCTTTATTACCTTTTATTGTAAGATATATTTTTAGATCGCATTTTTGGTAATTCTTCTTGGATTATAGATTAAGTTAAATAATTAGATTAAATAGATGCATGTGTTTGTTACTTAGATAGATTATTTCTATTAGTTTAAAGTCATTCTTAATTTCACCCTATACCAAACCCATCATCATCATATCAATCTCTTTTCTCGGAAACTCGTTCCATTATCCCCAGTCAGAGCCACTATACCAAACAGAAAAGGAGCTGCTTTAAGGTTCGAACCGGGTGGTTATCCCCAATATTGTTGCAATAGAATTACGGGGCTTCAACACAACCATTTGAGATCGAGATAGATGCCTCTGACTATGCCATTGGGGTATTTATTACTCAATAGGGGAATCTAATGGCATATACCAGTGAGACATTGTCCGACACAGTCTCGAAGTATCCCACTTATGAGAAAGAGACATATTCCATTATGCAGGGTTGCCGAAAATGGAATCATTACATTTTTGGGAAGGAAACGACCATCCACATAGACCACCGACACCTAGAGTTCATACAGATACAAGGGAAGTTATAGAATGATCACCATCAGAAGTGGTCAAGATATCTGCAATAGTTTCAATTGAACATCAAGTACAAGAAGGGAAACACCAATAATGTTGTAGACTACCTTATTCGACCACCGATCGTGGCATTGAACATCTTGCTCAAATTTTGTGGGCATGAGACTTATGATTGGCTTCTTCTCTACAAGAGCAATCCACAATTCATCCACACATACAATACTCTCTTAGAGGGTAAGAAAGTTCCAAATTTTCACCTCAGGGATGTAATACTGCTATGTTACCTGGGACACCTTTGTGTTACTTCAAGCGAGAGTGCCAAGATGATTTGGGAAGTGCACTATAGTCATGTCACTAGGAATTTCGAGGTCGAAAAAATAGTATTAGTACTCCAGAATTATGTCTATTGGTTGAAATTTCGGTAGGATGTTGAGAAGTACATTAGATCCTGCACTGCCTGTGCCATTGCCAAAATGACCATCAAGAAGCAAGGCCTCTATACTTTGTTTACTACCCATAGTAAACCTTGGGAATCCATATCCATGGATTAAATGTCGTGCCTTCCTTCTACTACGCATGGCAATGACTATGTTTTCGTGTTCGTCGACATATTCTCAAAAATGGCCATTATGGCGGCCTACAAGATGAATATCACAATAGAAGACATTGCTAAAATCTTCTTTCAATGAGTGTGGGTACACTTTGGGATCCCACAGTCTGTCATCTTAGATTAGGATAAAAGGTTCCCCAATAAATTTTGGTCCAGCTTCTGGTCAATGCTTGACACGAGGCTCACCATGTCCATAACATTCCATCTCAAAACTGATGGCCAAATAGAGGTCTTCAACAGGATGATCGTACACATTATGCGCATGTACAACTAAAAACATCCATGCACATGGGATGGGAGCCTCCCCTATGTACAACACATCTATAACTGGGCTCTTCACAACTCAACTAGCCACATTCCCTTTCAAGTGGGCTTGGGATTCTAGCCACTATGTCCAATTGACGTAGCCATGCCATTTGCGGCTACTCAGGACGATTCGGCTCATGTCTATTCTGAAGCTAACAAGGTGAACAAATTCATTGAGCACATTCATCACATCCTCCAATAGTTTTATGACATATTGGACATAGCCAACACTAATTACAAGTAGTGACATGATCAACATCAGGTGCCACACAACTTCTAGGTGGGTGACAAAGTGTGGCTACATTTGTAGAAGGAGTGCCTCACTAGATCCCACCACAAGCTTTGTCCCCTCCGATATGGGCCATACACCATCACTAGGGTTGTAGGGGACAATTCCTTCAAGCTCAGTATTGCACCATTCCTTGGTCTGCACCCAGTGTTCATTGTGGACCTCTTTCAACCCTATTTTCCACCTCTACTGGACACATCCGACATGGAAGACTAACTCACACCAATAGAGTTAAACCCAGGCTGCATGGAACAAGATACAAGTGATGGGATCATGGACACACATATCAAGAACATCCACCAGCATAGGATCTAACTATATCGAGTTTTAAAAGAAGGAAAACTCCTTCATGAGGGCAAGTGACTCACCAGGGACCAAGTTTGGCAGAAGTTTCCTCATCTCATGGAGGAACTAAACGAAATGGGGACCATTGCTTCCTAAGGGGGGGAGGAATGATCCAGGTGGATATTGGTGGCCACCCACCTATTCCACCTGGACCCCCACCATTTTTTCTTTCAATTTTCCAGTTTCCTTAATTGTAGCACAATTTACTGTTTTTGGGAGTTTTTCGGGTCCTGAACTTTTGGAGTCTTTTTGAGGCCCTAAACGACGTTTTTTTGGAAAATCACCTGTGGTGAAAGTATTTCCTTAACGTAAAATTAATTTTCAAATTTTTTAGTCCTTGGATATTTATTTCTAACGATGTATCATGTGCATCAAACAAAGATTGTATACCAAAGTTATGACCCTGGGACATTGATGTACCAATTTACCCCAACAGAACCCATAGTTTGGTGTTTCATTTCCTAGGGTTAGGTTTTTGGATGTTTAGGGTTTTACATTGTTTCTAAATAATAAATAGGCCTTTGAGCCTCATTGTAACACAGTTCAGAGGCCTATAGCCGCCACATCGCTTCTCAGAGATAAGCTACCAACACCCTAGCTATTTTATTTCCATTATGTCTATAAACATATTTCAGTTATGTGATATTAATGAAATGAGGTTTTATTTCTACTACATCTCTGTATTTATGTGTATTTATATATTTTATTGCATTCCTGCATAAGTTTGGATCACAACATTTCCAATGATTACCATTTGAACCATCATATAATTCAAGTGAGGTGCATGGGGGACCTCAGACAACCATAACAACAAACTCAAATCAAAACAATATAGATCCATCTTCTTCGCACAATTGTATGCATAATTGATAGAAAAATATCGGTGAATTCCCATGGTAGAAGAATAAGGTTAGTTATCATCTTGAAATAGCGTGGGGTTCAATCACAACGCCATAAAAATCAGAGTTGCTCGTTGCGCAGAGGTGCTATGCAACTGTGCTGCACACAGGATGCTACACAGCTACTGCACAATTTCTTCCCGACATTCGTCCACGCTTGTCACGATTCAATTTGGGTGTTTGGAGGTAATTTTTTGTCACCTAATTCTTAATTGTGTTTTATTTCTCAATTCAGGTCTTGGTAAGCTGCAATTAACCTCCATTTCAAAGGTCGCTTCGCCACCCCTATTTTGCTGCCCACTGCGACACAAAAAACCTGTTTTAGTCATCCTTTTGCAGAATAGTTTCCAACCACATGGAGGAAAATTTTGGGAAACTGAAAGAGGTTTTTCTCACGGACGGCCGAAATAACAATAACCGCTTCCAATTTTTCATAGGTATCATGGATATGGATTTTAGAATGCATCTTTAAAGCATAGTTTCTAGTTTGTGTAAATTTCGTGTTTTACATTGTTTTCTAGAGGATTTTATGAGAATTTGGGGAAGATTTTGAAGGAACGGAAAGTCTTTTTTGTATATCCTGGGCCAAAGAAAAAAAACCTATCTCTGTTTTTACACGTATTTTACTATTTTGGAGCTACATGTGTTTCTTTAGGGTCTATTTTCATTGTTTTTAGTGGCATAATTATGAATTTGTTTTGCAATTCGGTTTTTTGTGAAGGCTTTGGGTATAATTTGTGGAATTTTGAGATGGTTCTGGGTGTGTTGAGAGTGCTGGAATACTATGGGATTGTTTCATGGACCTATGATGGTGGGAAGGAAGAACAATGTTCGTTTGAAATTTGAATCTCGAGGCTACTATGTAGCGTTGCACACAAGTCTTCACAAGTTTTGGAGGGTGCCAACTGTTAGAGGTTGAGTGGATGGAGTTGTAAAAAAGTTGGGAGCCAAGTCACTATTGAGTTGTCAGCGTGGTGTCATAATTTTTGGAAAAATACATGACAACAAGGAGTGCTACCCAGTGCAACACATACCTAGGAGTTTATTGTTGTTTATGTTTCTTATGGAAATGCATATGGTTTGTTGCTATGGAAAACTTTTATAGTTTTGGAAACTTTTTATTTAGGATAATATGATAATGATCATAAGGTTTTTTGTTTTTATATAAAAGGAAAAATAATGTAAACATGGTTTAGTTTCCTATTTCAGTTTGATTCGATCCATCCCATGGTTTAAAGATGTACGGAATTTAGACTTGTTTTTATTCTAGTGTATGGCTATTTAATGCCAGAATTTGGATGTAAGAATGGTTGGAAACTATCATGAAATGTTGTTAGAGTTGGGTGACTATTATTTACATCTTTATGAATAAAATTCTTATGGCTGAAGTATTTCTAGTTATCATTAGCATGGATACTTATGGTATGATGCTTTATAGTTGTTAGTTCTTGTGTATCAGTTAATTTATGTATTCTTCTCTACAATCTTCTGGTTATAGGTATTATGATTCAGTTGAGTTAGAATTCGGTCTTTTATTTCTCTAATTCAAGATAAGTCAGATTATTTAAGTCGCAAATGAAGTAATTATACCTTTTCCCTTTTTTATATCTTCTAAATATTTAGTCATGAACATGCAATGTTAGAAACTCCATCTATTGGTTACAACTGAGTAAGTACTTGTTATGTTATCTCTCATGTTATCTCTTACTATACTACAAAAATGTGTCTTGTATTTGAAGCACATACTAGAAAATCTGTTTTGAGTGCAACTAGCTATTAGATGCATAGGCAGGATAAACAATGCATTTTCTAATCACATGCTATTAATTTTCCTGGAACTTTCATTTATTCCAAGAAAAAAATTAAAATCCTGTTAGAACTAGTCTTTGTGTGCCCAATAATTCCAAATCTTTAGATTTCTTAAGTGAGGGAGCCCCCTCCAGCTAGAAAAACTAGATTCTAGCTACAAGTGGTTTGTGGTTAGCTTTGTGACCCTACCCTCAGCCTAGTAGGATTCACAAAGTGTTAACATCATGAAAAGGGGATGAATCTTGAAGAGACTTATCAAAAATTTGATTTTAACATTTCTGAAACTTGAAATCATCACAAGGAGGCACCCACATTGGAACATAAAAAGGAGGAGGAAAAGGAACAAAATTAATAATAGGTTCCTCCTCTGAAATTAGGGGTGTCTCATGGCTCACAAAGTTGGGAGAGCATAAACATCAGGGGATTAAAATTCACAATGTAAACATATTTGGAGCTAATGTTGAAAATTTATTTTAAATAAATCATAATCAATATCTTCCCCAGGAAACTCATAACATAGGTGAAAGAATCGATTAGAGAAATCATCAATTGATTTATTAAGGTTCATTCCTAGTTGATCCATCCTTTTAAGGATATCCCAATAAACATACTTATTGAAGGATAAATGAAGTTACTTGAGGAATTTATCAAATGAATGGATGGAAGAAGATGATAAGGTATGACAACATTGGTTAACTCGAACTTTGAGGGTGAGGAATAAAATCACACAAGAAAGATCTTCAGTACAATCGATTTCATAAAATTTAAAAAATAGAGAAAGTTAGAAATGTGATCAACTATGGATATTTCACCCTGTCCACCAAATTTTAATTGAGATAATTTATAAATAGGTTTGTCAGGGATTAAAAGTTTCCCAATGGATCTATTTGAAAAACACACCAGGAGTATGATTTTGGGATGAGCCATTTAACATAATAGGTTCAAAACAAACTTAATGGGCTCAATTTTTCATCTGGACCTTCTTCTAGCGCTACCTTTTGATGGTGCTGGAAATCTGTCAACTAAGGGGGTCTCCCTGATATGAAGTCCCAATTAAACCTCACACTGTTTGGAGTAGGAGCCCCAACCAAAAATAAAACCATTTGCCATTATCCTTAGGGATTTTCCTTAGCTACAATTATTAAGACAAGAGGTTATAAAAAATTCTTTGAAACAATAAATTAAGTCGAAACTATTAGGCATACAATTGTAATGTATATAAGGTGCTTTCATGGTAAGGAAAGAGAGAGTGAACCTATGGAAGACAAGTCACAATATTATCCTAAAAGAGACACACGAGATCATAATATCATTGTTAGTTGATGATCCAGTGGATCAGTTTAATTCTTAAAATTAAAAGTGTTTATATTAGCTGAAAACTAGTTTCAAAGTGAAGATCTCGTAACCATGAATCCAACACAACTCATTTAACTCAAAATCGACATCGCATGCTCCCGATATCGCGTTATGATTGGTTTTCGGAAAGACTATTTTTTTTGGAATTTGGGTGTAGGTACACCCAGTAAGCAGTCTGTATGTTGAATGGGCATATGACTGGGCAAGTGATGTGTTTTTATGGTCGAGTTGTTGTTTGCCACTTACCTCATTATTATTGGTTCAATTTGGTGCATTTTCATTGGTTGTGTGTTGGACCAATGAGGGAGAGCCATGTGGCCCAATCGTTGGCTACCACATGGCCTCCACTCATTTGTGAAAAAAATTGTATGAGGTCAATGTGCCTCCATGGGGTTCGAAACCATGACCTATGGTATGCTAGACAAGCTCTCCACTAGCCCGCTTGTATTGGTTCTTAATATCTATAGGGTTGCAGTTTTATTTAAACTTTCATTGGAGTGGATTTATAGGTCAGGACCGTAGTAAACCTTGAACCCCAGTCCACCCAACGAAGCCAAGTGGCAGGCGGACAAGGTCCAGGGTTAACCTTGGACCCAACGTTATAATATGCCATGGACCATATTATATAAATACACAAAACCAAAGTTTAAACCATATGTTCGGGTAGTCCATACAATGTGTTATTACAAATTCCAAAACCTTATATTATTACCATATCCAAAGTTTTGCTAATGCATGGGAGTGGGTTCAACGTTGGGAGCAAAACCTTCTCGGGGTAGGGTTCCCACAAACCCAAACCATAGGTCCGAAAAACCCAATCCAACGATAACCAGATTCCATACAAAATCGGCGGGAAGTCAGTTCAAATCACGTAGCATAAACAATTGCCAAAGCACCACTTGGCATATTTTTATGTAGTGAAAGGATGACATAGTCAATATAAGGAGGCAGAAATTTGCACCCAGTGTGGCAGGAATCTCATCAGCATGGGGCGAATTTGTCGCTCCACGTGGTCGCGAAAGGAGGAATTTGTAAAAAAAATTTTAGGAGAGTGTGAATTGTAGGACAATCAGCAAAAAAACTTCTATAGAGCATAACTAAGTTAGTTTTTGACCTTTTTGAGTGCAGAAAGAGCCAAATTAGGGGTTTTTTACTATTCTGGATCCATTGGAGACATTTTTTTAGAATTATAAGCACTATAACTTGATGTAAACACATATTTGTGAGCATAATGAAAGAGGCCCAACATTGGAAGCTGGACCAATAGATGTAGCCCAGGAGGGGTGAACTCCTTCAACATTTGTTGTCGTATTTGTACTATTATGGTATTTATGTCTTCTTTATTTTATGCAAAACCAATTTTTTAAGCATGTTAATCTGTTCATTAAATTGTCATAATTGGTTAAAAACCCTAAAAATTTCACTTGCAAGTTGCACCATAAAATATAAAGTTTACATATACATAAAAGTTTGGTATCAGAGCTTTGGTTCTTAGTTTTCTTTGAGGGTTTAATTTTGTTGCAAGTGTTTCTAATTCTTACAATTTTGAAGCTCAAAAGAGGAGAAGGAAAGCTTGTGGTTCCAAGTCCTCAAGTTAGGTCAAGGAGAGCACATTTGCCACAATCTCCACCACAAATTTCACCTCAAGTTTCACCCAAAGCTTCAACAGTAATGGAGCATGAAGGAGAGCCTGAAAATATTTTAGAGGATGAGAAGGATTTCAGAAAAGAATTCTTTAACATGAAAAAAATGATGAAATTTCTCTATGAAGAGAGAAATACAAGGTTGCAAGGTGAGAGCTCCAATCCTCTAAAGGGATATAAGTGTCCAAGAGGAGATGGAGGAGATGGGGAAAAACCTATAAAAGGGAATGGGGGGAATGGTGACAAAGCACCTTTAACTCCACCATTATCTTCACCTCCATCCTCACCTCCATATTCACCATCATCATCTTCTGCATCAACCCCTTCACAAACACCTCCACATTCTCCAAAGGGACATGGTAAAATTCCACTGTTAAAACTTGACATAAAGTTTGAACTGCCTATGTATAATGAAGAGGTAAATTATGAGAGATTAGATAATTAGGTTCATCAATTTGAAGTGTATTTCAGGATACAAATAATCAAGGATGATGAGACCAAGATTCAACTTGCTTCATTAAGGTTGGAAAGTGCAACACTTATTTGGTGGGAAGCCAAAAATCAAGAGAAATGGAGAAACATGATAAGGTATTATCCTCTTGGAATGATTTTGTTTCTGCATTGAGAAGAAAAAATTATCCATTAGCATACATGCAAAAAGCTATAATGGATTGGAAAAAATTTAGGCAATTAAAGGGTCAAAGTGTGCAAATATATACCCAAGAGTTTAGAAGGAAAGCTTTGATATTGGGTGTATATTTTTCATCTCAAGATACTTCGTTGAAATACATTGTAGGTTTGCATAGCTAATTGAGACATACAATTCTCATGTTTAACCCTACAAGTTTAGATGAAGTTTTTTTACAGGTCACACATCTAGAAGCAAGAGGGAAACATGTTTCTGATGAAACAAGCGAGAGTTCTTTTGACTTTGGACAAAAAGAAAAGTGTAAGTTTAAGGGAAAAGGAAAGAACAATGTTTCCATCAAGATGGAGAAAGAAAAAATTACATGTAAACATTTTTCCAAGGATGGCCATGATGAAGATCATTATTGGAAACTTCATCTAGAGATGAGACCAAAAAATTTTAAAAACAAGGAGAAGGAGAAGACAATTTCAACTACCCAACATGATTTAGGTTATGATTCTAGGGATAAAAAAAAGATCACAACCATGGGTTTGAAAGGTAAGGACATTTCAAGTACTATTTCTTCAAATTGTCTCAATGATACTCAATATGAAAAAACAATAATAGAGCTTTTCCACATTAGATTTATTTCAAAACATACCAAGATATACACACTGCTTGATAGTGGTTCACAAGAAAATATTATCTCTGAATAAATTGTCAAGAAGTTAAACTTAGAGACCATTCCTCATCCTAAAACTTATCCTTTAGGTTGGGTATGTGAGATTGAAAATTTTTAGGTGGCAAGGAAATGCATACTTATATTTTCAATCACTGAAAAAATTCTTGATGAAGTTTAACTTGATGTAGTTCCACTTCATATTTGTGGTATTGTTTTGGGAAGCCCATATCTTTATGATAGGAGAGCCATTTTTCATCGCCATGAGAAAACATATCATTTGATTAAGAATGGGATTAAGTACATTGTTAGATCACGTAGCAAGAAAATGAGTTTGTCTCTTATGAATGCCAGACAAATGAAGATAATTGTTAATGCTAGTCATAATATTGCATTGTTAATGTTCAAGCATAAACATGTTGAGAATAAATCCTTTCAAGGATATGAATAAAATATGAAATATTATTTCATTGAGGTTTCTAATTCATGTGATAAGATGTTTCGGGAGTCTAACATGTTTCCTCCTAAAAGAGGTAAACAACATGAAGAGAATTCACAGCAGGATGCATCATTGTTGAACATTGGTGTGAACAAGATGCCAATGTTAAAGAATGTGGGGGTCAGAACGAAAATGAAAAAAAAAAATTGAAAAAGAGGACATTGGTTCCAAAAATCATTATTGTGGGTTTCATAATGTTTTGGATCTGAAAAAGGTTGTTGCATGGCGATGGCGATCACATTTGGTCAAGATTCGAGCCAAGTGCAAGGCTAGACATGGTAAGCATCATCATGACAATAATGTTCAAAGTAAAGTGAATTTGAAATCGCATAAGTTTCCTTTGATTGAAGACCGAGGAGGGAATTTGCATATTCCTTCAAGGGAAGTTGTTTGTTCTACATATTCTAGAAAATTGCAGCAAAATGTCATCTCGGACAGCAAGACAAGTATTCCAAAATAAGGAAAAATGATGTACTTTCATAAAAAGCTCAAAGTGAAAAATTCAAGAAAATTTCAGTTGATTGGGACTGGAAGGGTGAGGGAGTTGTACCCTAATATATTTTTTGAATGATAAAGAGCTTTTGGAGGTCCAACAGCTTCTAGTGTGGAGGAATGATCCGGTGGATCAGTTTAATGCTCAAAATTCTAAGTGATGGGTTTGGATCAAAACCAACACCAAAACTAGGATCTCTTCGCTGTGAATCCAATGCAACTCGTTTCACAAAAAACCAACATCGATTTCTCCCGATATTGTGTTCTGATTGATTTGGGAAACAAATAATTTTTTGGAATTTTGGTGCAGGTACACCCAGTGAGAATTTTGTACACTGACTGAGAATTTGACTGGGCAAGTGATGTGTTTTTATGGGCCAATAATGTTTTACCACTTGTCTCATTCTTGTTGGTTCGATTTGGTTCGTTTTCATTAGTTGTGTGTTGGAAAAATGAGGGAGATCCACATGGGAAAATCAGTGGCTGCCACATAGCCTCCACTTGTTTTTGCAAAAAATTGTATTAGGCCGAGCTGCGTCCACAGGGTTCAAAACTGTGACCTATGGTATGCTAGCCAATCTCTCCACTAACCCATCTGTATTGGTTCTTAATATATATAGGGTTAAAACCCTATTTAAAGTTTCATTGTAATGGATTCAGAGGTCGGGACCTGGGTTAAACCTAGACCCCAGTCCACCCAACCAAGAAAAGTGGCGGGTGGACAAGGTCTAGGGTTAACCCCGACCCCAATGTTATAATAGTCCATGGACCATATGATATAAATGCACAAAACCAAAGTTTAAACCATATGTTCGAGCGATGCATACAAGGTGTTATATAAAAATGCCAAAAAAATATATTATAACCATATCCAAAGTTCTAGATTATGTATTGGCCAGACTGGTAGGTTTAAGCCTGATGGTTAATGGTTATCTCTGACAGTTTTCGCAAAAACCATATCACATGTCATAGTTTAGAACATGCAAAGAAGTTTCTTGGCATGGTTATAGTCAACCTCCAGGAATTTATGTGTGGTATATCACATGGCACAATTCTAGTGGTTAAAATTTAATGCTATGGTTAGGGCAGAACTCAACCCGTGGGGAACCAACCCAAAGTTACATACACCACAGTTTGTGTTAACGCTGACAGTCAGCAAGGCTTGGTCGACACATGCACAATCTTCAATAGTTATTTTATGGTTAATACAGATAGGAGTGGGTTCAAAATTGGGAGTAGAACCTGCTTGGGAAAGGGTTACCACAAACCCAAACCACAGTTCCAAAAATCCAACCCAACAGTAAACAGAGTCCATGAAAAACCAACGGGAGATCAGTTCAAAATGGCCACCATCAACAATGCCCAAGGCACCATTTGGTGTCTTTTTATGTGGTTAAAGTCCGAAATAGTCAATTTAAGGAGGTGACAATTTTCACCTGGTGCGACAGGAATCTCATTGGCGCAGGGCCAATCTGTCGCTACACGTGGACACAAATGGTGGAATTTTTAGAAAAATTTCTAGGAGAGTATGAATTAGAGGATAGTTAGCAGAAAAAAATCTAAGGAGCATAACTCAGTTAGTTTTTTACCTTTTTGAGTGCAGAAAGAGCCCAACTAGGGGTTTTTTAATTGTTCTGGAGCCATTGGAGACATTTCTTTTAGCATTTTGAGCATTGTATCTTGATGTAAACATATACTTTTGAGCATAATGAAATACGCCCAACATTGAAAACTAGACCAGAGATGTAGCCCAGGAGGGGTGAACTCCTTCATCATTTGTTGTCTTGTGTGTACTCTAATGGTATTGATGTCTTATTTATTTTCTACAAAATTGAGTTTTTAATCATTTAATGTGTTTATGGAATTGTCATAATTAGTTAAAAACCCTAAACATTTCACTTGCAATTTGCACCATAAACTCTCAAGTTAGCATATACAGATCAATTGACTTGCAAAGTAGTTAAAAAAAAACCATGATCATAAAACAAGTAACAATGCACATTCAAAATGATGCATACTAAAGCCAATGAAATTTCATTAGTATGTGCTAACATAAACATAATCGTAAAAAATGAAATAATAGTCTCACAATCATTCATGACGTGTGTATGAAATTATGTCGGCTTTCAGAGCTTCATATATTAAGTGGAAATGCCAAGATATATAATTAAAATGCTACCATACTAGCCCCAATAGTGTAATGTTAAGTCACCACTTGCTCCTCCAAAGAAATACATTCTCTCCTATGCCAAGCTAGAGAAGGCAAGGTAAAAATTTCAAGTCCCAAAAGTCCCTTTTCTTGAGTTATGAAGGCATATTTATAACAAATTAGGTGACTCTCCACCTCCCATGTGACTTTTGATCTCCCTCATGACTCTTGAGGTTCTATATGACTTTAGAAATTTCTAGTGACTCTTCATATTCCATGTGGGAACCTTGGCCTTCCACATATTTACATTTTCTCTTTTTGGGAAATTACATGCTTAAACTCCAAAAATGATGTGGTGAGACACTATGAAACACATAACTCTTGAGATGACTCTTGCACAAGCCATGACCTGGAAATGATGAGATGGAACTTTATGATGATGTGGCATTTCTAAACTACTCTTCTTGCTACTTTCTTTTCATATTCACGATATATGTTGCATGCTCTTCCTCTTTCTCCTCCAAAAGGATTAAAGATATGGAGTCCTTTATGTGATTAGGATCTTATAAATTCTGTCCTGATTTAGTTTCCATTCATCTCTGTGTTCAGTGATCATCCTGTCTTAACATATTTCTAGGTGTCTTCTAGCATAGTCTCCTTCTCCTCCTCTCTAAGAAATCATATTGTCATGTAAAGATATAATACCTGCAAGTCAAATGTACTCATGACAAGATGAAATCAGTCCAAAAATCACGTAGTATAACTATCTTCATGAAATCCATATACTGAGTTGTAACGTGGTATTGGAAAATCAAGAAGGCTTAGGGATTGTGGAATGTGCAACAACTAGAGGCATGATAAGAAAGAATGTGTAGTTAAGGGTCACAGTGAGGTAGGATTTCCCACTGTAACTATGCAATGCAAAATTTAGGGAAGAGAGAGAGAGTGATGCAGGAGCATCTAGACCTAAGCCAGCAATGTGATGGAATGGTCACATGTTGTGGCAAATACAAGTTTGGAGGAATACTTGGGTGTTAATTTTGTATTAATTTCAATTAAATGTAAGTAGTTAAGAGTGGTCTAATTAAGAACAGAAATTGTGAATAAATGGAAAATGATCCTCCCTGCGTGGAGATCAAGCCAAGTAGTCTAGTTTGTTTAGATTAGGATAAAGTGTGAATTAATTTATTCCTCCAAATGTGGAGGAGATGGTTAACTAAGCATCTACGAAATCTCCTTTGTTTAGAAAAAGGAAAGGCGAGAGAGTTAGTGGAGGAGGTTTTTTGGTGAGAGTGTGAGAGTTTTGGTGGGGAGCGAAAAGCTCAGATTAGTAGTAGTGTGTGTGTTTTAAAAAAAAAGAACAAAATAAAAAAAAGTGGTCAGTTTTTGTGATATTGGTCAAGAGCTGAGACTCTGTTTCATGCTTTAATTGCAATTGTGATTTGTGTAAATTGACTCGCAGATTTAGTGATGACTGTGTATTGTGTGTAGCAGCGAATGGAGTTATTTTTCCTGAGTAATTAGCAAAGGTTGAGACTCTGTCTGTTCATGTTATGAATAAATTTAATATACATAGAGATGTGTGATGAACGGTAGTTGATGTGTGGAAGCGATGTCAGCCTGTGTTTTTAAAACGATAAGAACTCGATGTGATTGCAAATTGGGTGTTGTCGATAGTAGTGAACTGAAGAAGTTTAATGCAAAGAAAAAGTAGGAAAGATTTTGTGGAATCCTGGAACAGATTGATTAATATATAAAATGGTTTTGTAATTCGTCGATCCACCTGATTTATCCCATCAGAGCGAGGAGAAGTTATCCAAATCGCGCCATATAACCATAGATCCAGATGCGGAATTTTATGGATTGGGTTGATATGATATCAAATCTGAAAGATATCGTGAAGATTATGGGGAGGTGACTTTGAAATTACCGATTTCCGATTGAATTGGATCGGATCTGTAGACAAATATCGCATCGGCGCTGAGTAATGGTTGACAGTTTTGGGTATTAAAGAATTCGGCGACTTGTGACTTCAGATGGTATCGCATCGGAATTATTGAAGTGTTAAACACCGTATTGTTTGCAGTAGTGACTCAAAAACCACCGATTGTTATTATATCGGGGTAGATTGAATTCGGAGTGCAGTAGAATTGCGCAAGTGGAATGACATTGCGTCTGAGTAGTTGGATGCCAATTTGATAGCAATTTGAATTATCCAATTTGCGAAGTGTTTTAATTGTCAGATCAACCAGATCTGGAGAAGCGCAAATAAACTTATAATCTGTTGGCAAACAATGTTCAATACTGTTCTGAGAGTTTTATTTAAGGATCGATATCGCATTGAATGTAATAAATCTATCAAGGGTTGGTGACATTTTTTGAATTGCGGCTTGCTGCAATATATGTATGCCTGGAACTATTTTGAAAAGGCGTAGCTTCAAAAGGTATATTGGATCAGAGTTATAAAAGAGTTATTTTTCTTTGATTTATAAAAGGAACTTTGGACCCGATCTGTTCAAAGTGAAATTATTGATAGCAGATCCAAGTGTGAGTAATCGGGGAAGAGTCCAGAGCTACTGCTGCGCAATTTTTGGTGTCAAAATGTATCAAATATAGCGCTGTGTTGATTGCTGATTGCAAAGTAGATTGAGTTACATTACATCTAATTTGTTAGAACTGTCGATGAAAGGAAGAACATATTAGGACTGTCTGTGTTGAAATTTTATGTGAGTCATCGGATCGACAAGATCAGTGGAGCAGAACTCTATTATTTGTGTGGTGAAGTTTGATTCTGGGTTTGCAGGGTCTCCCTGCGTCATTTTTGGTATCAGAGCTTGGCTCTGTTGAAATTGAAGACTGCAGCAATATAAATCAAGAGAAGCTGTGAGAGAGGAACCACATGTGTTCTTAAAAGCAGAATAAGGAAAGTCCTTAGAAGTGGCAGTGAACCTGTAGAATTCAACAAGAGATTGGACAGAGGACAATTCAAGTGTTCTCGAAAGAGAAAGTGAGAGATTGCAGAAGCCTAGAGGGAGCAAAGGTGTTGCTCAAGAGAAGATTCCAGATAGGGGATCATGCTTACCAAAAGACTGAGTGAGGAGAGCTTAGTGAGGTAAGATTGCAGTAAGGAGGACTTACTATTGCAGAGGCTTGTCGCAGAGGTGCGAGGAGCTCATGGAAAGAGAGGAGCAGAAAATGACTACAGATATTCATAGCAAAAGTTCACAAAGAAGCCACAGCAGAAGGAAAGATGTAAAATCAAATGGCATGAGGATGAGTCAAGAAGAGTTTGACCGAGAGAAAGCTGAGATAGATTTCAAGATTGGAATACTAATGAAGATGCTGCAGAGAAGTGTTGAAGACCAGAAGAATGGTTGGACCATGAGGAAAAGAGTAAAGTGGCCAAGGCTACGAGAAAGGAGAAATCAGCAAGTGAAGTTAGAGATAGTAGAAGAATTGAGAAAGATTGAGCAGATATTGAGTGCCCAAGAGGAATCAGAGGAATTCAAAGAAGCAGACGTAGAAATGGAAGTTTCCATTTGCAGACCTGAACAAGGTGAAATGTTGGGGGAAGAAGATAATGAGAGGCCAGCTGAAGATCTCATGGACTATTGGCATAGTTCAAAACAATTCGAAGATATGTTGACAAAGGAAGCAGATGAGGCAATGAAGCCTTGTGATTTTGATTCTTATAGTTTGTGTATGTTTGCAGGATATGCAGAGGATGATGGACAGTCTGATGAAATTTTCACAAACAGGAATGAAGCTCTTGAGGTGAAGTATGATGGTGAATCCCTTTTAGAGGAAGAAGGCGTTGATCTATTGCAACAGAAGGAGTTCATAGATGAAATCCTGTTTGGTATGAAACTATCAGATGAGGTTGATATAGACCGGCAGTTTAATGACAATTCCATAGTGGGACTACAAGAAGGTAAACCAATGAATTTGTTTAATGGAATTGATGAAAGATGCTTGCAATATGATAATGTAGAAAACAGGTCAACTCAGGAAGATTGCCAGGAAAAGAATGAAGCTGAGAATGGAAATTGTGATGAACTGCTGGAGAGATTCCACAAGGAAATAGAATTCTTGGAGAGATTACTCAAGGAACCTAAAGGAGAAATGAAGCTTACAGAACCTGATGGAGGAAAAGGTGTGGAAGACAGCATTAATAAATATGATGCTGAAATCAGAGAAATTGAGCAGCGATTATATAAAGGTGAGATGAAAGACCAGGAGCAACAAGGAAGTTATGTCCTCAGAGGCATAAAGGATACAAAAATATTAACTCAGCAAGATGAATATGGAGGTAACCAGAAATTTGGAAGGAATGATCAGCTACATGAGAATGAATTTGAGGAAGGCATTAAATTGCAGAAGTATAGAAGCTGGAAGCAGAATGAAGAACCAGAAATTGATCTGGCAGTACAAAGAAAGATAAGTAAAGACCAAAGATACAGATGGAGACTGAAGAAAAGGGTGAAGTGGAAGCTATTGCAACAGAGGTTGAATGGCAAGCTGATGAACGAGTTTAGGAAATTTGAACAAATTCATATTGATTTGAAGTCACCGCAAGAAGGATTCGTTGAAATCCAAAAGATCTATGATGGAGGATTGGTGCTTGAAGCATCAAAAGAAAATGGAAGGTATTGTATTTTGAAAACTGAAGGTTGTTGTGTGTTTACAGGTCATATCGATTTGAAGAAAGACAAACAGTTATTGAAGACTGTTGAAGAAATGACTACTCATAGTCATATGCAGAATAAGGAGGATGGCAAAAGAATTATTGAAATCAAAGGATACATTGAGTCATTGAGGATCATTGACCTTGAAGAAAGCCAGAGTAAAGAAGGATTAAAGACAGATATTGCGGACAATGCACTTAGTGAAGATTATGCAGAACTTTTGAGAGAACTTCCAGATAAGATGGCAGATTTGTGGTATAAGTCGAATCTTTTGATGATGAAGCCAGGTAAAGCATTTGATTTTATTGAGCTGATTAATTTTGATGAAGATTTACATGCAGGAAAAAGGCAATGTGAAGTCAATCTAAACCAAGAAGTTAATTCGGAAGAACAGATTAGATTAATGGAGGGTAAGATCAGAAAACTGCAAAATGAAGAAATGGTGGTGAATTTATGGTATGGAAAACTGCAAATTAGAGAAAGCAAAACAACAGCAAAATATGTGAAAAGGACAACAGCAGATAGTGAGGCATTATAACACAAAGGCGGGAGACTTGAGGGACAAACAACAACAGTAACCAAAAACAGAATATCAAATCAAGTATGGGATCCAGGAGGACGCAAACCAGAAGTGCATGATCAGGAGATCATGGTTAATTTAAACTTTGGGAGTCTGATGCAGGAGCATCTAGACCTAAGCCAACAATGTGATGAAATGGTCACATGTTGTGGCTAATACAAGTTTGGAGGAAGACTTGGTTGTTAAATTTGTAGTTAATTTTACCTTCAAATGTAAGTAGTTAAGAGGGTCTACTCCAAGAACGTGTAGTCTGTGAATAAATGGAAAGTGATCCTCCCCGTGTGGAGATCAAGCCAAGTAGTCTAGTTTGTTTAGATTAGATAAAGTGTGAATTAATTTATCTTCCAAATGTGGAGGAGATGGTTAACTACATCTACGAAATCTCCTTTGTTTAGAAGTTAGAAAAAAGGAAAGGCGAGAGAGTTAGTGGAGGAGGTTTTGTGAGAGTGTGAGAGTTTTGTGTGGTTTCTAAAGTCAGACAGTAGCTGCTACCTGAAAAATTTGTCCAAGGAATCGCAGGGGGATCTCCCAAGAAAGTCCTAATTCGACCTAAACCGTTTGGAGTAGGGATCCCATCCGTGTGGGTCCGGCTACCGCTTAAGACGCTCCTTCGGTCTCAAAAGAACTCCGATTAAACCTCATGGACACAATTTGGTCTCATGATACGAAATACATGATTGATGCATGGAACATGTCTACAACACTATGTGTAGCAAGAGAATGAATAAAACACATACGCCCGAAGAGATGCAGTTAACGGCACGTCTTTGGGGTCATGCTTGCAAGGTATCTTACCACAGAAGAAATGGGCACACACTTATTCATAGGATACAAAATACATGATTGATGCATTGAACATGTTCACAACACTATGCATAGCAAGAGAATAAATAAAACATATACGCCTAAAGAGATGCAATTAACGGCACGTCTTTGGGGTTATGCTTGTAAGGTATCTGACCACAGAAGAAATAGTTCTTAATGGCAAGATTCCCCTTTACTTCTTGAAAGATAAAACGAAATGCTAATAGACAAAGGTATTAACATTCATTTAGAAAGCGATAAAACTGAACATCATTAACACAAGCATAGATAAACATGATGCATAAATGATGTTATCGAAAAATGCAGTTTCATTAATCATAGGATGTTCTGAAACTGTTCGAGGAATACACACAGTGTCACACGCAAAATACACCATCCAACAAAGGGGGTTTTAGCAAGTATTCGTATTCATATGCCTAAGAACATGATGTCTTTCACACACAATACAATGCAATGTAGCTCTCAGTCTTCCTTAAGAAAAAGCCCTTATACAAGCTCTGAAGGAGTATTAATAAATAAAAACTCGCCCTTTGGGCTTCCCGGACCTTTCATCTTCTTGAAGGTTGGGTTGCCTTGCACTACCTCTTTGACTCCGCGACGAAGTTGCTATTGCGACTTCACACCGGGGGTTGGGCACTGCTGACTGCCGCCATCAGTAGGTCGCAAGTTGTAATAAAATGAAAGCATGCGACCTGAGACTAGGTCGCCGGCGCGCGGTCGCAAAGGTGAAAACCTGGTCGCGAAGGCGACCTTGCGACCTTGCGGCCTTGCGACTAGGTCGCTGGGTCGCAAGGTCGTAAAAGGCCGAAAACTGAAGATATGCGACCTTGCGACTAGGTCGCTGGGTCGCAGGGTCGCAAAAGGCCGGAAACCGAAGGTATGCGACCTTGCGACCTTGCGACTAGGTCGCTGGGTCATAGGGTCGCAAAAGGCAAAAAATCGGAGATATGCGACCTTGTGACCTTGTGACTAGGTCGCTAGGTCATAGGGTCGCAAAAGGCAAAAAATCGAAGATATGCGACCTGTTGGGATTTGCGACCTGGGGCAATGTGCGACCTGGGGTTTTATCCTTCTGCATTTGTCTTTCAAAGATATCATAACCTTGTTCTCCGAAGGCCTGGCTTAGCCTTCGCCATGTGAGACAGAAGCCTCTATCTGCCAGCGGTGTTATTTCTGCATTAAGGGAATTTGCATGAAATGATATATTACCTGCAAGAAAACAGAATCAATCAACATAGTCCTTTTTTCTTCTCATACAACTTGTAGATAAATGAATTTATACTAGCCCTGTACATATATAACTATACACGAATGTCATGGAATCAATATAAGAAATGCAATAATCTATCACAGCTAGAATCAGTTGGACCCCTGTGTGGTCAGGCACTGTGTCACTATGTCATCGGAGTGAATGGTGTAGGCTCTTCCTGCGCCTCTTCGACTGCTGCAAATTCATCTTAGTATGGTTGTAGACCGAGCTTGAAATGCAGACTCAATTGATTGGCAGTGTCGGTTTGGGCAACATGCCCTGCATGCCTACCGGGACATGCATTATGATATGCACTAACAATACATTTTCCAATCCTTGAGGCGCACTCACGATACTCTTGGGATGAGGCTGCGGAAAACCCAAACGTATCCATGAATTCGGAATGGTTGCAAAGATTAGCTACGCACAGAAACTCGCTTTAAGGCAACACCTTCACTAGAAATAATTCCTTGGGCTGCTGGTAAGGCCTGCAAATTACGTGTAACTGTAACCCAGCTCTGACCTTCAGCATAAACGGGCTGTATTTGTAACCTCGTGGGCGCCTTGGAGACACAGTTGAAGGAATTTCGGACTTACAGGTCATGGAGGTTGTGCTGGGCGCAGCGCACTGTAGAGGGCGCATATTTTCTTAGAAGTTTTGTTTGCCATGCTAACGCAACCAGAAGCGAATGGATTCGACCCTTTTCTGGCACTGAATGTTAGCCAGGGCGAGTGTTATCATTGCATGCCAGACTTTCCGCTCCTGTCATGGAAATCAGTTGCACGTCTAAGTGTTCCATCTTCGTTTCTCTACTCAGCGATGCGTTACAGTCGCAACACCACCTCTATGCAGACATACGCGTCGACCCATCTCTTTTACTGTGGCTCTTGCTAGTGCAACGCTGGATTATAGACAATCTGTTCTCATGGCAAGCAGCTCATTCCTTCGTGAGCCTGCAATAGAAAACATACTGAATGAATCTGCGTGTGAAGTGATGATCCAGTTTTTTCCAGCACTTTTGGGACAGAGTGGAGACAGCTCGATGTGGTCAGTAACGGCCATATTGATAGCATCTTTCTAAATGGGGCTAGCACAGGTCCTTTGCAGAAAGATTCTCTCCCAGAAAACTGCCGTCAGGGCTGCAAAAATCAGATTTTATCCATTCTTATGAAAGTAGCGCAGCATGCCTTTTGTGGCGTTGGCTTTTCGGTCCGTGCCTTTGGTTGCAGTGCATGAATTATAAAACGGTTGCCATGCAGACTTGGGCCGGACACGTGAAAGATTTCATCCATGCAGTTTGATTATCAACGCGCCATGGTTAATATCTTGCTCCCTGTTCAAACCAGCCTTTGACTACTACGTATATACCTTGCTCGGACGTTTCATTCTGGTTGAAACATCTGCCAACGAACGTTGGGTTCTATGCCACGTGGCCACGCCTTTGGACTATCGAACGTATGTATATCGGCTCTAAACTTTTTAAAACAGGGTGAAAATCGCGTTGATGTTTCCATATAATCCTGCAATTCTTCTGGCCAGACTGTTTGATAGTCGTTATGATGTTGGCCACTATAGGTTTGTTTAAAACGTTTTGCTTTGACTGTCGTATAATATACCTGCTCAAATGTTCTATCATAAGTTGAAACGTGCCATCAATCGTGCCATCGAACATTTAAATTTGTGCAACGTGTCCATGGATGTTTGGTGTTGGGCTTCAAACGTAGGGTTGACCGCTCCATGCAACGTGAATATCGAACGTTGGATCATCAAACATATATCTGCTCCACGCACTTACCTGCCAACGATGTTGGACTCCACGCATAGTAATTTCACCACCATCATATCTTGTAGTTTCAGCATAATGGTCATCAACACTTATAACAAATAACTCCAATATCGAATCTTCGCGCCCGCTCCATGTTTTAAGAAATAAACCTTCGACCATTATATATGCTCAATATATTTGCTGAATTGGAAAACTTGCCACCGAATGCCACGTGTTGCACCATCTCTCATGGTTTGAAACGTATGGCTTCACTCCCTTCGTGCCTTAGTTGCATGCACTATAGTTATGATGACTGTTATATATGTATATTCTCCAAACGTTTATCTGCGTATAGTTCGGCATTCCTCTTGATTAAACCCGCCAATAGTTGTTACGATATTTTCATCGTAAATCCGTTATAAAACGCAGGCTTGACCACTTATTGTATATCTTGCTCCAAGCTAACGAACGTCGGGCTCGGGCTCCATGCAACGTGTCCATGCACGTTGGCGCCATGCAACGTTGGACTACATATAGTTGTGATCCGCCATTTCAAACGTAACTTTGACCACCCCATGTACGTGCCATCGAATGTTTGACATTTTATATGATTTGGAAATGACATGGGTTTGCACTTTGATTTTATTACATAACAACATCACCCTTTCCAATTGAATGTGCGCCCTTCATAATTTTTATGGTTTTTGAAACCATATGCTTACGAGCTTTGTTTTAGTTTGAATATTTGCTTCACCTCATAATACGAAGGATGTTTGTTTTGAAAGGTGTTTCTCAAGCCACATTGATGGCTCTTTTAACATTTACCCTTCCTATTTCGTGGTTCCAAAGACTTTATTTGCATATGCACCAACGTGCCTAGCTATTAAAATGTGTATGCATTTAAACATAACCTTTAGTTTCTTCTTGAGGTTCCCATCTCTCATGCATCCGCATAGACAAACTTTATGGATATGAAAGAACAAGGTGATCAGGGTTTTAATGTCATTTCTTGCTCCACATTGTACTCCTTGGCAGCGTAAATAATTTCACACCATGTAGCTTTAGATCTATACATGTTGCTTTTGAAAGGAGCGTCTTCATATTTGAAAATCACCATTGGCTCGCTACACCATCGTATGTTTTCGCACCGCCGTCCGGCGCGAGAATGCCTCGAATGAGATTGTCATTGTCTAGAGAAATATTCTGAGTTCGCTTTGTTCCCCAGGCTAAACTTCAGGCTAGATTCATCGAAGTGGAGAAATATGTTCGTTTGCATGCACCCCTCGACATTCAGATGATATGGTGTAGGATCTAGACATTTCCAAACGAAACGCTTTAAGCATCTGGTGCGCACTAGTGAAGGAGACCTTTGCATCAGTGTCGTAAAAGGTTCCTTTCTGATCGATGTGCATCACACCATCCTCCTTTTAACAGTACTGATCACTTTCTCCTGATCCTCCCCTGTTCCGCCACTTTGGCCTCGTCATTGAGCCCAATTTTATTACCCTTGATGTCCTAACACGACTGAGGAGTTTGTCACCTGTGGGGTCAACCTGTGCGGAACATAACGACATCATAATTATTCTTGATAATGATGACGACAGATAAAACATATGAAACCAACATGCCTGAGAGAAGTATTCAAACAAAAGCTTAATGACCTATAGTGGGAAGGCTTTTATTCATCAATACACAAAAGGTTTCCATTCAAACGTATTCATGGAAATCTCATTACGCATGGCGCGACTGCGACAAGAGTGTTCGGGCATACGATGGATGATCCTTCCCACATATGGTGTGATTGCCCCAGCGACATTTGATCATGATGGTGAGACAACTCATGAGGGGTTGGGGATAGGTCGCAATGATGAAGTTGATTTGTGGAGTCGGTGAAAGACCTTGACAACTAAGCGAGCATAGGGGGACCTGAAATTTTAAATATACCCAAAATTTTTGGTGGTGTTGTAGCGGCTACAACAAATGGCGAACCACTGGTAGAATCCAACATCTCTGTCAATATCACCACAATAGTCTGAGTTCGGATAATGATGCAAGGGAATATTGAACAAGTTCCGTGGGTACCCTTTGTATTACTTTGGCCCTTTACAGGTATGCCCAATCCTTGTGCCTCAACTAAGTCCCGCTAATCAGAAACACATCAAAGAAATGGCTCACAGATGCCAGTAGCTTGTTGATGATGTGAAGAGCAAGGCATTGGGTTTATTATTCTCAGGATTTTTAAAGTAAGCTTCCGGTGTTGCTCCGCTACCAGCAGGCCTGGACAGTACCTCGGCGGAGTCACTTCAAGAAATCACAAACATTGCTCCGCTGCCAGCGAGCCTGGTCAGTACCCCGGCGGATTCGTTGCATTACCTCTCTGCACAGGAAGCCTTTCTCGATCCTTTACCCTTATTTGTTTCATGTGCTTGTAGCACTTATTTTCATGTGCTCGTGGCACTTATTTTTCATGGGCGGATGAGGGATCCCGACTTATTTTACGAGCAAGAGAGGTTGTTTCTTGTTTTACAGAAACTGAAAGATATCCTGATTTGGGTTTGCCCTTGTGCCAAACCTTCACATCCCATTTACCACAATAGGCGAAGTGCGCAAAACAGATCATTAAAACGTCCAAGACTATGCTAGGTCCAAGGCTTAGGCTTACGAGTATAGGCCATTTCAAACTCATAAGGTCTCCTACAAGCAACCCGCTCGTATCTCCCTGGCTAAATGAGTTTAGACTCACAGGCATCTTGTTGAGAATGCGACTTTGATGGCTGGTCCTAAGAGAAAGCTGCCTCTTGAGATAGCCACCACAACCTCACGCAAAAACAATGGGGTTACTGCTTCAGCAATCAGGGCAAAACAAGACTGCAAGGTGATAGGGTTGCAATGAGGGCTTATGCAACGGTAGGCGACATGACAGAAATGATGTGAGGAAGAAAGAGTACGACGCAATGAAATAGGCGAGGCTTAAGATGCAATGCAACGCCATGTGTGAGAACGATCAACCAGTTGTAGGTGGCAAAGAGGCGTAATACAAGCAATGATTATTTATGCAGCAACAAGCAACTGAAAAGGAAATGAAAGAAGATACTTGTAACATGATGTTGCCTAAGATATTAATCGTAAACAAAACAACAAAACAAACTTTTAACCTATGAAGTAAAAAATTTGGCAAGTAAACCTAATTAACTTTGAACTAAAAATTTTATTGCAGGTCCTAGCTAGCCTACACCTAAACCCTAGTTTAACCAATGATGCGGTCGGGTTATGTAAAATCAGCTTTCCAGTGTAGCCACCGCATTAGTCCCTGACCTGCAAGAAAAACAATGATCAGGACTAGAGCTAATATCCAAAAAAGTGTAACAACAGCGAAACTTACCCGAGGAGCAGGTGCAACGGCAAAATGATCATAGATACCTACGAAAGAACATGCCAGAACAGATTGCGCAAGTTGAATCCCATTCTCATCTTGATAACCAGTAATATGTTCTTGAAACTCAACATTATTGATAAATGACACAAAATCATTCGTGCACGATCCTGGATCTGAGGGGTGAGGGGCAAGCCAATTGATATTGGCAAGCACATTCACTGGATGGGGTTGGTCGAATGAACCAGCATGCTCATTATGGTAGTGAGGATCATCAGTTTTATGGAATGGAAACAATAAGCAAGTGCCAGGGGAATTATAGATGCATGCGCATCCAAGCGTAGAAACCCTAGTTTGGAAAACCCTAGCTCGAGGTTGCTCTTGGGTTTGGTCAAGGGTATGAGGATTCGAATCCACTTTCAATGTAGGCTGCAATTCCTCACTGCCTTGAACAAACTCCGGACTTTCGAGCGGAGGGCTTCCCAACTTTGATGGTTGGGCAAGATCAACAAGCGACTGGATGTGACCATGGATTGTGGTGAGTTGCAAAATGTCAGTGGGCTTTGTATCAATTTGGTCAAATGTTTGCGCACTGACAGGTTGATAATCCAAAATGTCGGATTCTCCAGATTTGCCAGGATGGGGTGAATTCGACGCGTTTATGCTGGAAGGAGCATGGTACTGGGGAATGGTCATTTCAGAAACGGTCAGCGGAAGCTGAAGCGTTTCGATTTTCTGGCGGGTACTTGAATCTTCCGAAAGCGAATCATCGAATTCAGGTGTCTTCATAGGGTCGGCCAAGAGATCCGAGTGATAGTCCTCTGTGGTACGATTGAACATGTTTTCAGATAAGCAGGGATCACTGTAATCATTGATTTGATCGAATTGGGTACCTGAGATGTCAGACTCCCCGAGAGTTACCGACTGGGATGGATCAATAGAGGGAACATCTTGAAGTTGTTCAGACGGGGAATCGCTCCTATGGCTGTCTAAAGATCCCAAGTGAGAAAAATCAGATTTAAAAGATTCATCGATTTTGGACTGTGATTGTGAAACACCATCTGCGTGCTTATGATTGTTGCCAATACCAGTATAAGGCAATTTTGAATGTCTCGAAGAAATTACTGGTGTGGCGGGATCGAGAAACAAACTAGGAAATAATGAACGAAAAGATTGAATCGCAGGGGTGTTAACCATACGAGGCTTTTCAACACGCACATCCGTGTCGTTCAGAGGACACAATGATTTGACAGGCCTTGTAAGGGAATAAACTTTATGCGGGGTAGGAGTCGATTCATAATACGTATGTGAACCAGATTCATAGTCCGAATGTGAACTAGATTCATCATCCGAATCTGAACCAGATTCATAATCCAAATATGCACCAGATTCATAATCCGAATGTGAACCAAATTCATAATCCGAATATGAACCAGATTCATAATCCGACTGTGAACCAGATTCATAATCCGAATGTGAACCAGATTTAGGACTAAGTCCAGGGAGACATCGAGTGGGCTCGGGGTAGGTTTCATGAGTCAAAAGAGATAATGAGCCACTGGGGTGTTCAGATTCAACATGGTACATGAAAGACTCAAAGTCAGAACAACCGTTGACTGGCGAGTTGTCATAGGGAACACTAGGCTCAGGTCGGGTTGCTAACTGAAATGGTTCAAGGGAAACGAGAATCACATACGCGAACTGTTCTCTTAACAACCTCCAATCGACATCCTTTTCAGGGAACTCGAAACAATAATGAGCGAATCTAATAGAGAACTCATCTAAAGATTCATGAGGTTCCATTCTGATGTCATTTATCTTTAGTAAAACGTTATGAAAATCATACCTGTGAAAAGTTTGTTGTAATTCACTGGCGAGTTGTTCAAATGAATGGATGGAAGATTCCGGCAAAGTGCAGCACCATTGCTTAGCGCGACCTTCGAGGGTGAGGAAGAAAAGCAAACAAAACAAACCCTCATCGTCAATTTCATAACACTCACCAAAGTCACAAAAATCTGAACAGTGTTGGGTTATGGACACCCCATTTTCACCATCAAATTTTAACTGGGACAAGTGATACATAAGTTCATCGAAGATGAAGTATCCAGGCTCATAAAACTCCGACAAACATCTCGGGAGAATGATTTGGGAACGAGCCATTACAGATATGAGATTAACTGCAGGCTCTAAGGGCTCAGCTTGTCATCTGCCCCCCCCCCCCCTTTTCGTTAAACATCTGGTCGGAGGTTCAGGCCCTCCTTCTAGCGCCAAATCTGTTGACGGGAAAATTTGTCCGGCCAACAGTAGGGGATCTCCCCGGTAAAAAGTCCCAATTAGACCTTAAACCGTTTGGAGTAGGGATCCCATCCGGGGTGTGGGTCCGGCTACCGCTTAAGACGCCTTCCCTTCTGGTCTCAAAAGAACCTGATTAAACCTGCGGACACACACTTATTCATAGGATACAAAATACATGATTGATGCATGGAACATGTCTACAACACTATGCGTAGCAAGAGAATGAATAAAACACATACGCCCGAAGAGATGCAGTTAACGGCACGTCTTTGGGGTCATGCTTGCAAGGTATCTTACCACAGAAGAAATAGTTCTTAATGGCAAGATTCCTTCTTACTTCTGAAAGATAAAACGAAATGCTAATAGACAAAGGTATTAACATTCATTTAGAAAGCAATAAAACTGAACATCATTAACACAAGCATAGATAAACATGATGCATAAATGATATTATTAGAAATGCAGTTTCATTAATCATAGGATGTTCTGAAACTGTTCAAGAAATACACATAGTGTTGTCACAGCAAAATACATCATCCGACAAAGGGGTTTTAGCAAGTATTCGTATTCATATGCCTAAGAATATGGTCTTTCAATACAATACAATGTAGCTCTTGAGTCTTCCAAAAAGAAAAAGCCCCTATACAAGCTCCCGAAGGAGTATTTATAAAACAAAACCTGCCCTTTGGGCTTCCTGGGCCTTTCATCTTCCTGACTGTTGGGCTGCCTTGCGACCCAGTCCCTTTGCGACCTGCGACCTGAGCCGCTATTGCGACTTGCGACCTGGTTGCTGTGGCGACCTGCGACCTGGCTGCTGTTGCAGGGTCGCAAGTTGTAATAAAATGAGAGCATGCGACCTTGCGACCTTGCGACTAGGTCGCTGGGTCGCAAGGTCGCAAAGGTGAAAAAACCGAAGGTATGCGACCTTGCGACCTTGCGACTAGGTCGCTGGGTCACAAGGTCGCAAAAGGCCGAAAACTGAAGATATGCGACCTTGCGACCTTGCAACTAGGTCACTGGGTCGCAGGGTCGCAAAAGGCTGGAAACCGAAGGTATGCGACCTTGCGACCTTGCGACTAGTTCGCTGGGTTGCAGGGTCGCAAAAGGCCAGAAACCGAAGGTATGCGACCTTGCGACCTTGCGACTAGGTCGCTGGGTCACAGGGTCGCAAAAGGCAAAAAAATCGAAGGTATGCGACCTGTTGGGATTTGCGACCTGGGGTTTTATCCTTCTGCATTTTTCTTTCAAAGATATCATAACCTTGTTCTCCGAAGGCCTGGCTTAGCCTTGGCCATGTGAGACAACGACCTCTATCTGCCAGCGGTGTTATTTCTACATTAAGGGAATTTGCATGAAATGATATATTACCTGCAAGAAAACAAAATCATTCAACATAGTCCCTTTTTCTTCTCATACAACTTGCAGATAAATGAATTTATACTAGCCCTGTACATATATAACTATACACGAATGTCAGGGAATCAATATAAGAAATGCAATAATATATCACAGCTAAAATCAGTTGGACCCCTATGTGGTCAGGCACTGTGTCACTATGTCATCAGAGTGAATGGTGTAGGCTCTTCCTGCGCCTCTTTGACTGCTGCAAATGCATCTTAGTATGGTTGTAGAACGAGCTTGAAATGCAGACTCAATTGATGGGCAGTGTCGGTTTGGGCAACATGCCCTGCATGCCTGCCGGGACATGCATTATGATATGCACTAACAATAATTTTTCCAATCCTTGGGGCACGCTCACGATACTCTTGGGATGAGGCTGAGGAAAACCCAAACGTAGCCATGAATTCGGAATGGTTGCAAAGATTAGCTACGCACAGAAACTCGCTTTAAGGCAACGCCTTCACTAGAAATAATTCCTTGGGCTGCTGGTAAGGCCTGCAAATTACGTGTAACTGTAACCCAGCTCTGACCTTCAGCATAAACGGGCTGTATTCGTAACCTCGTGGGCGCCTTGGAGACACAGTTGAAGGCATTTCGGACTTACAGGTCATGGAGGTTGTGCTGGGCGCAGCGGACTGTAGAGGGCGCATATTTTCTCGGAAGTTTTGTTTTCCATGCTAACGCAACCAGAAGCGAAGGGATTCGACCCTTTTCTTGCACTGAATGTTAGCCAGGGCGAGCGTTATCATTGTATGCCAGACTTTTGGCTCCTGTCATGGAAATCAGCTGCACGTCTAAGTGTTCCATCTTTGTTTCTCTACTCAGCGATGCGTTACAGTCGCAACACCACCTCTATGCAGACATACGCGTCGACCCATCTCTTTTACTGTGGCTCTTGCTAGTGCAACGCTGGATTATAGACAATCTGTTCTCGTGGCAAGCAACTCATTCCTTCGTGAGCCTGCAATAGAAAACGTACTGAATGAATCTGCGTGTGATGTGATGATCCAGTTTTTTCCAGCGCTTTTTGGACAGAGTGGAGACAGCTCGATGTGGTCAGTAACGGCCATATTGATAGCATCTTTCTAAAAGGGGCTAGAGCAGGTCCTTTGCAGAAAGATTCTCTCCCAGAAAACCACCGTCAGGGCTGCAAAAATCAGATTTTATCCATTCTTCTGAAAGTAGCGCAGCATGCCTTTTGTGGCGCTGGCTTTTCGGTCCGTGCCTTTGGTTGCAGTGCATGAATTATACAACGGTTGCCATGCAGACTTGGGCTGGACACGTGAAAGATTTCATCCATGCAGTTTGATTATCAACGCGCCATGGTTAATATCTTGCTCCCTGTTCAAACCAACCTTTGACTACTACATATATACCTTTCTCGGACGTTTCATTCTGGTTGAAACATCTGCCAACGAACGTTGGGTTCTATGCCACATGGCCACGCCTTTGGACTATCGAACGTATGTATATCAGCTCTAAACTTTTAAAACAGGGTGAAAATCGCGCTGATGTTTCCATATAATCCTGCAATTCTTCTGGCCAGACTGTTTGATAGTCGTTACGATGCTGGCCACTATAGGTTTGTTTAAAACGTTTCGCTTTGACTGTCGTATAATATACCTGCTCAAATGTTCTATCATAAGTTGAAACGTGCCATCAATCGTGCCATCGAACATTTAAATTTGTGCAACGTGTCCATGGATGTTTGGTGTTGGGCTTCAAACGTAGGGTTGACCGCTCCCTGCAACGTGAATATCGAACGTTGGATCATCAAACATATATCTGCTCCACGCACTTACCTGCCAATGATGTTGGACTCCACGCATAGTAATTTCACCACCATCATATCTTGTAGTTTCAGCATAATGGTCATCAACACTTATAACAAATAACTCCACTATCGAATCTTCGCACCCGCTCCATGTTTTAAGAAATAAACTCAATTAATAGTATATACCAATAATAAATATATGAATTGAAAATCATTAATCACGCTACGTGCTAACTAGACTTCATGGTTTGAAACGTATGGCTTCACTCTTTGCCACTAGTTGCATGCACTATAGTTATGATGACTGTTATATATGTATATTCTCCAAACGTTTATCTGCGTATAGTTTGGCATTCCTCTTGATTAAACCCGCCAATAGTTGTTACGATATTTTCATCGTAAATCCGTTATAAAACGCAGGCTTGACCATTTATTGTATATCTTGCTCCAAGCTAACGAACATCGGGCTCGGGCTCCATGCAACGTGTCCATGCACGTTGGCGCCATGCAACGTTGGACTACATATAGTTGTGATCCACCATTTCAAATGTAACTTTGACCACCCCATGTACGTGCCATCGAATGTTTGACATTTTATATGACTTGGAAATGACATGGGTTTGCACTTTGATTTTATTACATAACAACATCACCCTTTCCAATTGAATGTGCGCCCTTCATAATTTTTATGGTTTTCGAAACCATATGCTTACGAGCTTTGTTTTAGTTTGAATATTTGCTTTACCTCATAATACGAAGGAAGTTTGTTTGAAAGGTGTTTCTCAAGCCACATTGATGGCTCTTTTAACATTTACCCTTCCTATTTCGTGGTTCCAAAGCTTTATTTGCATATGCACCAACGTGCCTAGCTATTAAAATGTGTATGCATTTAAACATAACCTTTTAGTTTCAATTTGAGGTTCCCCATCTCTCATGATCCCGCATAGACAAACTTTATGGATATGAAAGAACAAGGAGACTAGGGTTTTAATGTCATTTCCTTGCTCCACATTGTACTCCTTGCAGCGTAAATAATTTCACACCATGTAGCTTAGGATTCATACATGTTGCTTTTGAAAGGAGCGTTCTCATATTTAAAACTCTGTCGTTGGCTTGCCACACCACCTTGTATGTTTCCGCACTGCTGCCCGGCGCGAGAATGCCTCGAATGAGATTGTCATTGTCTAGAGAAATATTCTGAGTTTGCTTTGTTCCCCGGGCTAAACTTCAAGCTAGATTCATCGAAGTGGAGAAATATGTTCCTTTGCATGCACCCCTCGACATTCAGATGATATGGTGTAGGATCTAGACATTTCCAAACGGAACGCTTTAAGCATCTGGTGCGCACTAGTGAAGGAGGCCTTTGCATCAGTGTCGTAAAAGGTTCTTTTCTGATCGATGTGCATCACACCATCCTCCTTTTAACAGTACTGATCACTTGCTCCTGATCCTCCCCTGTTCCACCACTTTGGCCTCGTCGTTGAGCCCAATTTTATTACCCTTGGTGTCCTGACACGACTGAGGAGTTTGTCACCTGTGGGGTCGACCTGTGCGGAACATAACGACATCATAATTATTCTTGATAATGATGACGACAGATAAAACATATGAAACCAACAAGCCTGAGAGAAGTATTCAAACAAAATCTTAATGACCTACAGTGGGAAGGCTTTTATTCATCAATACACAAAAGGTTTCCATTCAAACGTATGCCTTGCAATCTCATTACACATGGCGCGACTGCGACAAGAGTGTTCGGGCGTACGATGGATGATCCTTCCCACATATGGCGTGATTGCCCCAGCGACATTTGATCATGATGGCGAGACAACTCATGAGGGGTTGGGGATAGGTCGCTAGGATGGAGTTGATTTGTGGGGTCGGTGAAAGACCTTGACAACTAAGGCGAGCATGGGGGGGCCGAAATTTTAAATAAACCCCGAAGATTTTGGGTGGTGTTGTAAACGGTTACAACAACGCACTAGTGCATTTTTACGACCTAAGGGCACCGCACGAATATCGATTGATCCAGGTGGATATTGGTGGCCACCCACCTGTTCCCGCAGCCCCCACCATTGTCTCTTTTAGTTTTTCGGTTTCGTATAACTTACTATTTTTAGCGAGTTTTTCGGGTCTGAACTTAGGAGCCGTTTTGAGGCCCTAACGACGTTTTTGGTGTAGAAAGCGCCGCGTGAGAATTTTCTGATAAAATTTGTCCCGACAGGCGTAGTCCTCGGATAGAGCTTTCTAATGATGTATCATATGCGTCAACGAGGAGATAGTATGCCAAGATTCGTCCACAGGAAGTTGAAACATAATTTACCCAAACGGGGCCCATAGTTTTGGCGCTTCATCTCCTAGGGTTAGGTTTTAGGATGTTGGGGTTCTCCATTGTTCTCAATAATAAATAGGCCCTCGCGCCTCATTCAAAAACGATTCGAGGAGGTACGTAGCCACCACATCTTCTCGAGAGATTCGCTACCCGGCCGCCTAGCTATTTTATTTCCATTATGTACGTAAGCATCTTTATAGGTATTTGATATTAATGAAATAGAGTGTTATTTCCGCTGCATCTCTGTATTTGTGGTTGTATGTGTTTGTGCATTTGCGTTCACACGCATAAATCCGGATCGGTGGTATCGGAGCGGTCTGCTTTTCTCGATCCTTCTTTGCATGTCCCCAACGAGGTCGGGGGTATGAGAGCTAGGGGCTTGATGCGGTGGAACCTTTGCAAGATCAGCCTCGTAAACCTCGACGGACGCCCATGGGGGACGAAAAGATGAGGGAGCGAGGAGATCCTATCAAAATATTGCTCGAGGCCCTCGAAAAACAAAGGAACGCGATGATGGATAGTTTTGCTCGAGATCCTTCAACGGGCCCTTGCCGTGAGCGCATGCGCATCCGGTAGCCACTGCGGGTTGCGACTCCCCTTTAAGGTACAGTAAATTTTGACATTCCCATATTTGAGGGTCAAATAGACGCGGAGATGCCGTAGATAGATGGTTGAATCTATTGGAAGGATGTTCTCTTGTTCATGACTTTTCGAGGGACGGAAGATTATTTTGCACTCCTCAAAGCTACCCCCCATGTTGGGGCGGTGGAAACTACGTGAGAACGAGACCGAGACAGAACCCTCTCTTGTTCTCGGCCCGTACCAACTTGGAATTCTTCCGAGACGCCGTCGAGCAGTGCATCACGACAGGGAGCTATGAGGACAAGTACATCCAATGGACCACGGCTGCGACAACAAAGGGATCAAGATGTGCACGGTAGCGAATGTTCCATACCACACGCCTGAGGTTGGAGTATCGAAAAGATTCGGAGAAACATTTGGTGCTAAAGTATCGCAATTGTGCTACTTTTGAATACATTACGGAGGAAATAGGTTCCTCGACATCTCCTCGCTTGTACGGCTTTGTCTGGGTATGCGCCAAGATTGAGCGAGGAAATTCCAAACGAGAAGAAGCGAGACTTTGGATCTGCGAATCAAAAGCAAGGAAAAGGTGCTTCCAAACCGCAAAACAAAGGACGAACAGCAGCGGCTAAAGACAACCCATCGAAAGCCACAAGACAAGAACAACTTAGTAAAGCCAAAGAAGGACACGGGGGAAAGTGGTGTGAGTTCCAGAAGAAGCGAGACTTTTAATTTATTGTTATTATCAATTTCGAAATTTCAAATTTTTCCCATTATTCCAATTTAAAAGAAGCGAACTAAATATGGAGCGCGAAATATTGAACCTTATACTAAGTGGGTTAAACTTGTCTTTGCGATACGATTAGGCCAACAAGCCCACGCTATGCATATAAGATGCAAGAATAACCCTGACTGGTTTTTATGTTCCACCACAAAATATGGACATCGGAAGGGAGTATGTGACGGTCTGAAGATTATTGTTCCGAGTTCTCGGGGGGAAAGACATATATCCTGTCCATTGGATATCAATTTATGTGTAATTATGTTGGACACATGCAAGGAAATGGAGGTGCCAAAGGGCAGGTGTTTGTGATTGTTTCGGACAAAGAAGATTTCATGCCGAGGAGGAACTCCTACCATTTCTGAGAAAAAATCGAGGAAGAAAAATAACATGCGAGTTCAAAAGTTGCATAGAGATAAGTTTGGATAATTGATGGTGCGATATTTTTGGATTTACAAATCCATTGGTTCGATACTCATTAGTGAGCTTGTTGCAAATGAAAATGGGACAAAAAATCGGAACATTGAAGATATTCATGCGAATGGAGACACTACTGCGGTCGGGTATCGGGGAAAACTTCCAATTCTGACAATAACATGATCAATAAGAAGGAAACACTTGAGGCTTGATAAATATAATATTATTCGTGCTATGTCTAGACTCTCCTAAACTTAACATGGATTATTGGTATTCACCGCAATGGCAATTGAGAATGATAATAACAAAAATCATCCTTTTGAAAGATTTGATATTATGCATGAAAAACTAGATTGTTTGTGCACGATTCCCTTGACATTGAAGAAAATAAAATATCATTAATTTTGTTTGTGTGTGCAGGATGCGGAAATACTCGTCCTAGTATTCGATAAATAACAAATGAACTACCGGTGGGCCATTCATTTCGGATCAACTTCTCATCTAAAGAATGGAAATTTCACATTTTGGGCATGGGGGTACATGGCTGAAATCATAAATGAAGAAGAAAGCATGGAAAACAATTCAAAAATATCTAATCTCGACGAGGCATACTTTTAGGTTCTCAAGTAGAGTCATATTGCTACCAACAATGCACATTACTAGGTAGATTACGGGATGGTTCCACACTTGAGTCCTCTATTAGATATTGTGAAGAAGTATTACAAGACGAGAAAGTATGATGAGGGACAACTAAAAGTTGAGAAATATAATCATTTTATTCCTTGGTATTTAGTGTTTTTCCTTTGCGGTCTGTCACCAGACTATTTGAGAAAGGTCGGATACTTTTCGATAGTGTAGTTTGAGTTCCTCATAACGGAGTAGACAATGTAATGCCACCCAATCACTCAATGGAAATTTAGACAAGGTAGATTCATATTACATGGGACATGAATTTTCAAAGTCGATGATAATGTTGTTGCTCCCACGGGCATTGCCCTTCCTTAAACAAACTTCCGGAAAGAAAATAAAGAATATATCATAAGGGAATTTACACGCTTACTGCCATTGTTGAACATGATCCTAATAATGAATCCATTGATCAACTCCATGCGGTTAGAAAGGAAATTAGAGGAATTCTTCAAAGGGAAATGTGCATGGTCTCTCATGTTGATGCTTAAATTTACTGACCATAGCGAGTAGTTTGATAGTTGGGAGACTCGTTCCAAATTGTAGTACGGATATGGAATGCGAGGTGTTATGTGCGAGGAGACTTCAGCTTGAAGTGAAGACTCTTGAAAATTCTTGTGTACCGAAGATAATTAAAAATATGAGTGCCAATTTTCTCTTCTACACATATAAAACATGGAAATTTTGTTAGTGGAATAAGTAAAATGGAAACTGCTACGGATGCCCATAGGTAATAAAATTATTTCATGATAAGAAAATGTATCTTATGGAAGCAACCAATATACAAGAATTTCCAAGACGATTGATGTTGATACGGGGCATCTTGGCATTGAACGGAGCTTTACAAATCGATCTTTGAGATCCAAAGATAATGTGAATGAAACTAAGCAAATTTTTTCATGGTTGTTTCAAGTGCTAAGAAAATAATTAAGAGAGATATCGATCTAGTATATCTCCTTCCTTTGATCTAATTGCAAAGTCGGAGAAGAGAAATTCTTTTCAAAAATAGTAGAGAATGTAGTCGAGGGTTTGGAGGTGGATGTGCCTTTAGGATCTAGATGTCATGTTAACTCATGTACTGACGTGGATAACTTTCATTTTTTATAAAGGATGATAAAATGGACTATGCGGTAATTCTAGGCAAAGTCTTGTGGTCATAAACTATGTTGTCGCAAATAGTTTTGAGGATGACCAATGTTCCAATGATGCTATCCGGAAGAATTCATCAATTAGTGCATTAGTGAGTGAAAAATGCCCATTTATGGAGTACGGACTTTGTATGAGACATATCCTCCATGTGCTACAAATTTTGAGAAAAAATATATATACGAGAAGAAGAAGTTTAGATTCGGAGATATATGATGTCGAAAGAAATCACATTGGTGTATCTTTTGAATTTGCCAAAGGGAGCTTTGGAGAGGCTAGTGAGGATACGTTGTTGTTGAAAACCTTAACACGAAATGAATTTAATTTTGAGAGGCATATAGAAATATGTATCTATTGCCTTTGATCCATATTCGTAGTTGTCATTTCAAATTGGGGAAATGATAAGCAATTAAGTTTGAAAGATGCCCGAGGTGCTCCACTATACGCAAGAGAGAACACATGGTCAAATATGACTTTTTGGACAACACCTTGATAACCCTGGTTATCCAAAATGTGCAGCATGAAAAGTGTCGGTGTAGATATTGGATAGTGTTCCGGTGATGTTGTCCGGAAGAATTCATCTCATCTCGGTGCATTGGTAAGAGGCTGCCAAAATTCCGAGGTTATGAAGTACGAACTTTGTATGAGACGGATCTCATTTGTGCTACAAATTGCGAGAAAAAATATCGAGAATAAATGTTAGTTTAGATTCGGAGAGATATATGATGTCAAAAGAAATACCACATTGGTGCATCTTTTGGACTACGAGGGCTTTGGAGAGGCTAGTGAGGATAATGTTGTTGGTGATAGCCTTAATACATAAATTTGCTTTGACTTAATTTAATTTTGAGAGGCATGTAAAATATGTATCTATTTCCTTTGATCCATATTGTAGTTCTCATTTGAAATTGGGGAAATTATAAACAAATTCGGTTTGAAGAAGCCCCACGTGCTCCCACTATCTCCGAGGAAAGAATACATGGAAAAATATGATTTTCCTAGATAATACCTTGATAACCACAGCTATCAAATATGTCGGCATGAAGAAGTGTCGAGGAGTGTGAATGTTTTGGATATGTGATACCCAATCTAGTGCCCTAAAAGTCAATATTGTGTTGTTGATGCACATCCTGGAAACTTTGGTAGAATTTAATTTTGAGAGGCATGTAAAATATGTGTCTATTTCCTTTGATCCATATTCTGTAGTTCTCATTTCAAATTGAGGAAATTATAAACAAATTCGGTTTGAAGAAGCCCCACGTGCTCCCATGATCTCCGGGGAAAGAATACATGGAAAAATATGATTTTCCTAGACAATACCTTGATAACTACGGCTATCAAATATGTCGGCATGAAAAGTGTCGAGTGTAGATCTTTTGGATGTAAAATGGTGCATTCTAGTGCCCTAAGGCAATATTGTGTTGTTGATGCACATCCTGGCAACTTTGAAGTGTGTAGTATAGGCAACCTTCATGAGGGACATAATGGTGCTTATTGATTGAAAAAAAATTTAGTGCGAATTTTTCAAATGAGCTATTAGTAACAAGATGCGATATTTATGTATGTATGTATCTTGTTGCCGACTCTTGATGATAATGGATTTATTCATAGTTAAACGGGAAGGTTGTATTTAGTTGATAAAAAATAGATATTGAGTCACAAGCAAAGTATTGCTTGGGCTTCCAACTAACAATATGTTCTTATAGGAGATCTTTTTCTTGGTGAAGCTAAGATGCTGTTTCCCATATTTTGTAAACAAGGAGTGTGATCACGATTGTTGAACACGCTTTGGATGTCTCTATAGGATCTTTTAGGATAAGCGAGTCAAAATTGGACATAATTTACGGAATGTAGCATACAATATTACCTCCCTTCGGTGATTTGGAATTGGCTTCACGTATATCTATTGGCATAAATAATCATCATGGAATCTTTGATATCCCCAATGTAATTACAAGAAACTTGAAGCGGGATGGTATTTAATGTTGATCATATTGTCGGAAGTGCATTGGTAGAGACATTGAACAAAGAATCAAGAGTATTTCCCCAATTTTGACTTTTTCATATGCACCTCCTTCTACCCTGGCCCGAAGTTGTTGAAAATAATGATTTGAGCGCTAGTTCTTTGTTGAGAAGAGTAAAATAAATTCCTAGTCGGGATGATATTATAATAAATGTAAATGATTATACTAATGAAAATAAAAGAAATGGAGTTTCGAGAACTTAGGTTTCTATGAGAATCCTATTCTGGTTCTTTCCTTTTTGTTGAGTGTTCGGGGGTAAAAATGTTCATCTCTATGTTGTTAGTGGTCTTCTACAAAAAAAGGGAAAGAATAATTTGCATTTACAAGGTGGTGACAAAAAGGGAAAGAATTATTTTTCATTTACAAGGTGGTGATTGTAAGTACTCATCCAATAATTATTCATGTACGCGGTACACGTGATTGTAGAGTACTCATCCAGTGAGTATACTGTATTCTTGGTTACACAGAGTTATTCTACGGGATGGAGAAGCTTGCTTTGAGATAAAGTACGCATTTGAGAAATATGGAATACGGTTCACACCGGAGGGCATAATATTGCTCTACTTGAATGCATTAGAATCCAAGATACGAGAGAATAAAATGTATTTCACTAGGTCGATGAAGGGCATGGTGTTAAATTGGTTTGAGTGAAAAATGAGCAGATTTCGGTGTTAGCACAATTGTCTTCTATGGAGAGTATGTACTATATATTGGTTTGTGCACCATAACATCATTGCGAGTACAGGTTAATGGACGGATACATGGGTGGAGGATGGACTTCGAGATGGAGCATGTGTGTGGATGAATTCATTTTACCAATGTTGATGGTTGTAAAACATCGCACATATGGGAATTTCTGGTTGTTCTCATATTTCACATATTTTTATTGGACACAATTGCAATGGATATTATGTTATACGCGATATTTCTAGGCGTGTTATGTTTCAAAAAATTTTTTCGATATGGATTACAACATCTTCCAATCTGTTGTCCTGCATTTCACAACATATTATACCAAAAAAAAAATTCTTACAAAAAATGGAAAAAAAGGACAAAATAGTATTAACACGTCGAAAATAACATTTATAATCCAAAAAACTAAATAATTTATCATTTTCAAACATTACACAAAACATAATCCGATGGTTCATTCATTGAAGAATAAATCGAGTTTCAACATTAGGAATTCACTTTGACGGTTCGGTTGACATATATTCAATCAATTCATTAGCTTCACTTTCCCTACCAAAAGAAGATATTTGAGATCCCCATGACTTCAAAATTTTGTCCTAAAATCAAAGATTTTCCTACCCGAAGAGGAAATTCATTGTACTCACTTTGAACTTGATTATTGCGACGGTTAATCAAATTCTAAGCATAAATTTTCTTGAGTTCTTAAGTATTATTCAAGCACTAGGTACATAAACAAGATCAGCCAACGGATAGCCACGATTTGCTTGGAGAGAAGAAATAGGGTCATTCTTGATGAGCAAACGTTTGAAGAACTAGGATGTGGAGAAAACCGCATGGTAAAAGCACCTACGGCCAAAGCCAAAAAAGATCCATGAATCAAAAAAAAAATTCAATACAAAATATATTTGAATGGGAAAAATAAAACTTTCAATTTTGCGGAGTGGAGATGGAAACGATATTGTCGGTGTTGGTGGAAGGACCACAAAAATCATCGGTGTGTGTTCTATTCATTGGAGGAAGTGGAGTTAGTATTTCGGCATTGGTGGGAGGACCACTAAAATTATCGATGCATGTTGCGTTCATCGGAGGGAAATGGAGTTAGTATTGAGGGTGGGCAACCAAGGAATTAAAATCACATGCCATAGTTTTAGTTTGACACATGGAACACAAGTTGGTGGGAGCATTTATTGCATTCAACACAAATGTCACCGGCGTCCATTCGGGAGACCGAGATGTCACCGGCATAACAAAGATGTAGATGAAGAGTTAAGGTGAGCTAATTCAAAAGATTCTATCGGCCTAATTAGAATGTATGCATACGATTGACCAATCTTCTTGGGCGCTAACGATTACGATCGATATTTTTCGCATGGATTCGGGGATTAGTATTGTTTTCGAAGTTGTTTTACCCTCCCTCGAGAAGGTGAGTTTCTCATTTTGTTGCCAAGGCCACTAGGAAAAGCAAAAAGGTGGGAGTAGTTATATGTGATATAATTCTATTAGTTTTCACTAAAACAAAATACAAAATATTAAATATTGTAAAATTAAATCTTTTTCTTTTTAGTATAATTCTATTAGTAAATGTGGAACATGGTTTTTAATTTTCATGGATATATCAACCACATTTATTAATGTTGTTGTATTTGTTGAAAACTAATGTGTGTGGTGTGGATTTGTTCATATGTGGTTGACCAAGGTTGAACGATGTTGATGAGGTTCACTATGGTTGAAGAGGGTTGATGTGTTTGATCATGACACTAATACATATTGAGAAAATTTTAGATGATTTTTTGTCTTTCTTTTGACCATTCTAAGCACGTCAATATAATGACAAAAAAGAGAATTCGTGAAATGTCAAACATTTTCTAGTTGTATTTTAAGGCTTCTCCTTGATCGTCATAAGTTATGTTGACACCTAAGCCTATGGGTTGTGGGTGTGGATATGTAATATTGTATAATAAATAATATTAGGAAATAAGGAAGGCCAAGAGTCATTGGGAGATGAATCATTAGCCTCACCTCCATGTATAAATACATGTACATTCTTATTAATACACATTAGGATTTGAGGAGTTACCTCCTGGTTTGACATGGTATCGAGCCCGGTCCACTATTGGCATTTTCTGTGGTGTAACTCCCTCATTCCTTTGCTCGGTCGTTTTTTATGATATTTTTTGTTGCTCCATTAAATTGCTATACTGAAATTCTGCATTTTTTTTAATTATCTGCGAATTTATGCACAACTGCGACATTTGTAGCTCTACCTCCTACATAACTGCGATTTACTTGCATATTAGAAAGATTCTACAAGCGCACAATTCTTGCGCTACTGGGTCTGCAAATATGCGCGATTCGCAGCCATGAAATATACGCAATTCAAATTTGTAACGGCCTCTCGGCCTCCCCTTCTCCCCACCACACTGTGCACACCTGCGCTCCACAACACCCTCCATTCATAATTCACTGCCTTCCATTCATAATATGTGGTCTGTTATCCTGTCACCCTTTCTGTCATTTATAAATCTATTTTTGCCCCCTCCTACTACTTGGAAATACCACTTTGTCCTTTGTCCATATTATATTGCGCCATGCTACCTCTGTCCATATAATACGGCGTATATATATGTTGTACGTACGTCTGACATATCACCGCTCCCACCATAGAAACGTGCTCCCACACATTAATATCAACGCTCCCACTATACATACCCTGTCCATTGTTTACGGCGGCTCACGACATGTATATTTAATACGGCGTAACCATTCCTTGTTCAACATAATACGCAACATTTTTAACACCACTCCGATGTTTATTCCCGCCTGTCTAACTTATATTCATACTGTAATATGTTGTCCCTCGACTCCCCTCTCCTCACGTTCCTCCTCCATGTTATGGCTTCATAGCATTGCCTATCCAACGCATTCCCCTACGATTGGTTGTGTTATTATAATACCGCCCTCCTCCCGGCGCTATCACATAATATTTACAATCCACACCTTTTAATTCCGCCCCCTCCCATCTTTTTTAATACATTCCGCCCCTTCTGTCTGGCCCCTCCACCACCTTATAATACACCCCTCACTGTGATAATATTTTGTCTTGCTTTGTAAAATATTTTTATATATAACGAGCGCCCCATTTATCGACAATACCACCCCTCCACCATTTCTTCATATAAATTTTTTTCTTCAAACAAAAAAAAAAATATACATATATTTTTTGTGCGAGAATCGGTATTTGCAGCAAAAAGTTTTTTGTCCTTTTAAATTCGGTATATTTTCCGGCCAAAAGGCTTTTGTCCCCTTTAATTGAGCAAATCTCCAAAATTGAAAGTTTTCTAGCAGAATTTTTTCCTCTTGAAAAAATTTTTTCCGGCAAACTAATGCATTCTCTCATCTCTATTGTTGGGGTGGTTCTCTGCGGAAGAACTATCTTGAATGGTATCGGAAGATTAAACACACACTCATTTTTAATGAGTTGTGGAAAGAGAATACATGTGAGACAAGAAGGAAATCCATGACAAAAACCCCGCCAGACAAAGAGCTTGCCATTTGGGAAAACAAGAGCGCAAGGCCTATGCCTTGATTGCGACTCCGTAAATGAAGAGGTGAGTCACCATATTTCATCATTCTCAAATGCATATGATGCCCCTTGAGCAAGCTAAAGAACTCTATGACTCACATTCATAATTATAAATGTTCAATTGATGATTAAGCTCTTCGGTCTTAAATGAAGAATGATGATCCCCTTGCCTTAGCAGGAAGCTAGATCGATCATGCATGATATTGTGCTTAACTGGTGTAAAAATGGACATGCCTCTCCTAGCATATGTTAAGGCAATATATCCTACTTACTCACATTATCTTGAGTCTTTGCAAGCAAGTGGGAACCTTGAGCATATCACCTTTGATACACTTGAGAAAAGTTTGCCGAGAAAGAGAGAAAGATTTTGGGAAGATGACGGACCCTTCATCTTAGAAGAACTCTCACATACTTAGCGCATGAAAGAATTCATGCTCTAGATTCATCGAGGAGGAAGAGGTGGTAGAAGAGGCGGGAGAAGAAGAAACTTCACGAAGAAGGGGCAGGACAATCGACCAAATCCAATCTTCATTGCACACGTTGCAATAGATGGACATGATGCATCCAAATACGAACACCTTGGAGAAAATTGAGCGACGAAAGAAATCAAGACAAAGGTAAAACTAATGACAAAGACAAAGGTAAAGCACTTGAATCAACTCATTATGTTCTAGCACATTGTAACAATGGAAGTAGCTGAAAACCTATTTGATGTTTCATTTACTTCATGGAGAGATGATTGGTTGCTAGATTCGGAAGCAACATGTCACATGACATTTAGAAAGATTTTTTGAAGAATTCAACGACAAAGTTGATGGATTAGTATATTTCGAGATAAATCCAAACTCAAACCATCGGGGCTTGGCACAATCGGGCTTAAGTTTCCCGGTCTTCCGGATCATATCCTACATGAGGTTCTATACCTCACGGAGTTGAGGAGAAACTTGTTGTCCCTGGTCCAAATCCGCTTCATGTGAGACACTCCATTCACTTGTTTGATGGAAAGGTAGAGTCGGGGAAAAGCATCATATCACTCACTTGTCATGGAGGGAATAGAAGAGAAGGGAGACTCTTGAAGGCCCCAGAAAGTTCATCTACTCATGCTCAAAACTTTGCATTCAGTTCATATCATGATGAAGGTACATTCCCATCAAGTCTTTTATGGCATGCTAGATTTGGACACTTAAACTATGAAAGCCTTCATTTTGTTGAAGAAAAATGGTGTTAATGGTACCTACAATTCCTAGAAAACCTAAGGAATGTGATGCTTGTATTCTGGAAAGCATAGCAAACGGCCATTTCATGATTCACACTCGAGCACATAGAAAACTTGAGCTTGTTCATTTGATTTATGTGGCCCTATGCACAGTAGCCAAATGGAAACAAATACATGATGACATTTATTGATGACTACACCGGAATGTGTTGGATTTACTTATTGAAGAACAAATCGATGCTTTTCAAACATTCAAGAATTTTCATGCATGGATTGAAAATGATGCACAAACTAATATTGGCTCTCTACGTGCGATAATGGAAAAGAATACCGCAGACGAATTTGAAAATTATCTTCGTCAACATGGAATCAAACATCAAACAAGCTAGCCTTATAATCCCCAACGAACGGTGTAGGTTTGAAAGAATGAACGAACTATTTTAAATATGGTTTGCTCCATGTTATTTTTCAAGAATGTGAAATTGATGTTTTGGTGATGCGGTTCTATGTCACATTTACATAAAGAATAGGTGTCCTTCAAGTTCAATTAGAAACAAAACTCCTTTTTAAATGTGGCATGGCCACATTCCTTGATAAACATTTTTAGGGTCTTTGGGTCCACCTGGTATGCATTGATACCCAGAAATTCGAAGAACAAACTTGGTGCTAGAAGTAGAAAATGTATCTTCTTGGGGTACTCCAATACCTCCAAAGGATATCCTCTCTATGATGAAACAAATAAGAAGTTTGTAATAACAAGAGATGTCATATTCCTTGAATCTTCCAAGAGTGACAAGGTTGTTGAGCGGCAGCAGTCGCCTGGATAGATTCACACATCGAAGTCTTTCCAAGAATTTGATAATGAGATTCCACATCTTGGAAGGGGATTTTGATATTGAATCAAACTGTGGAATCATGTCCTGAAGCACTCTCTCCCCCACATGGAAAACAACCACGGATGACACATTGGATGATGTGATTGACGAGAATTAAGAATTGAATCTTGAATCAATTCGAACTCGGTCAAATATTGACCTAGGCCATCTCGGAAAGGTCCTCCCAAATGGCTAACAAAGACAACTGGAGAATGTTCATCTAATGAGGTTGGAGAAAAATAAGAATAAGAAGTTCCTCAACAAATTGAAGGTGATGTGAATAATTAGGATTCTCTGGTGATATGGATATTGCTTATAAGCACATCGAATTGAGTTTGTCGAAATGAGATCATGAGAACCAACTTCCTTCAAAGAAGAGTTGCTTCTCATGATGAATGGAAAGAAGTGATGTAGAAGGAGTATGATGCCTTGATAAAGAATGGCACTTGGAAGCTAAGTTGATGCGCGACACGGGAACGAAACTAATTGGGCGTAAGTGGGTCTACAAGAACAAGTACAAGAAAGAAAATGGCTCACTTGACAAGCCTGAGAAGCTAGGCTTGTGTGAAAAGGTTCGCACAAAAAAAAGAGAAGGAGTCGATTATGAAGAAAATTTTTCTCCCACGACAAGAGGGACCACCATCAGGACTCTCTTTGCGTAGCGACTCGAATGGATGGAAAGTCCATGGATGGATGTAAAAACAACCTTCTTGAATGGAGATCTAAAGGAGAAAGTTTATATGTCCCGGCCAGAAGGATTTGTGGTAAAGGGTCAATAACACAAAGTTTGCAAGCTTATAAAGTCCTTGTATGGCCTCGAAGCAAGCACCACGAGCCTGGTATGAAAGTGTGAGCATCTTCGAAACTTGACTTCAAACATTTTGATCTTGATGATGCAACTTTGTTTGTTAAGAAAGTTGGAAAAACGATTGTATATCTTGTGGTATATGTAGATGATCTTTTGATAACGAGGGAATAATGAGAGCTATATTGCATCCATGAAGAAAGAATTGAAGAAAGGTTTTGAAATAGTCGGTTGGTCATCATTGCTATGCAGGTATTGAAGTAATTCAACATCCTAAATTTATATTTATTTCTCAAAAGAAGTACATTGGAGATCTCTTGAACAAGTTTGGCATGAATGAATGTAATCCCTTAACCACTCCAATGGAACAAAACTTGAAGCTCACATCTATTGAAGGAAGGAATTTGAGGATCATGACTAAGTATAGACGAAGACTTATAAAGGAAGTCTTATCTATCTGACCACCACCGGACACGACATTTCATTTTGTCGTTGGAATCCTCTCAAGGTTCATGAAAAAAATGTGAAGGACATTTGATGCCATTGCCAAAAATAATGTTAAGGTACTTGAAGGGGACTCGAAGACTTTGGAATCAAATATACACGGTGGCGACTTCGGCTTGATCGGATACTGCGATTCGGACTTTGATGGCGACAAAGAAACAAGGGTGTCTACAAGTTACACCATGAGTCTTGGATCGGGGAGAGCTGCTCTCATGGAGATCACGCAAACGATCGATTCTAGTAGATTCCACAGGCAAGGAAGAATATGTGGCGACGGTGAAGAAAAAATGGAAATTGTGTGGCTGCGGAAAATCTACGGAAGATTTGCGAGATGAAACAAATGTACTCACACCACTCATGATCGACAACACTTACGCAATAAATTTGGCCAAGAACCCAAAGTTCCATGATCGAACAAAGCACATCAATACAAAGTACCATCTAATTCGACATCATGTTCGAGGCCAAAACCATCCATACATCATTGTTCCACAAAATAGGCAAACTTTTGATATCTTCACCAAAGCACACCGGGAAGAAAAGTTTGAAAAGTTCGGATCTATGCTTCGCCTCACAACATCCCTTCGGATTAAAGGGAGGAATGTTGACACCTAATCTATGGGTTGGGTGTGGATATGTAATATTGTATAATAAATATTAGGAAATAAGGAAGGCCAAGAGTCATTGGGAGATGAATCCTAATAGCCTCACCTCCATGTATAAATGCATGTACATTCTTTAGCTAATACACATTCGAGATTTGAGGAGTTACCTCCTGAGTTTTGACAAGTTCGATGGAAAACGTCGTCACAAATTTTGGGATGCTGTTATGGCCTAAATCTACCTCGAGTGAGGAAGGCATAATCTAGGGTAACATCAAACCACAACAGCACAGTAGCTAGCCCTACCCCGAACGGGAGAGGGCTCTCTCCTGGTCAATCTCAACAAAAATAATTAGTGAGGTTTGAGATGACTTGAATAAAGGCTGATTTTAGGCTAGGTATATATGTAAGAGAGTTTGATTTGATTTTTAGGGTGTTTTTGGATCAAAGGAAAGGCATATTTTGGGTACGAGGAATGAGGCCTAGTTTTTGAGAGATCTAAATGGGGCAAGGTAAACTGTTTTGATATTTCAATTTTGAATGAAATGAATCGCTCGGACAGGTGAGGAGTTGAAGAGGGGCAAAGATAACAAGAATCCTCTTGAGGCCAGGTTGAAAACATAGAAAATTAAACAAAACTCTAAGTGAAACCCAACATAAATATAATAAATTCCACCTTTATCCTTGTTTGTTTAACTTAAGAAGAAATAAGAGGGAAGATGATAGACATAAAGAACCGATAAACTTACATTAATAAATAGAAACAAATCATCAAAAAAAAAGAGCCACATGAATCCCAAGGAGTGTGAAGCATATGATCTATTCCTTTGCCCAAAGTACACGGGGAGATGAAATGTACGTGAAGCCAGAAAGCAATCCCAAGTGTCCAACCATGCAAATGAGTAGAAAACTACAAGATATAGACAAGCATAACTCATCCCCATGCCTCTAGGGGTTGATCTCACTAATTTAGGAGCTGTTCAACAAGATATAAACTAAGAACTGGAGAAAATAGGCGGTGGAACAACTTGCCTCTGTAAGATAGGAAAGGCGGATTCATTCGGTTACGATTCACAACTGATGAATGAATCTACTTTCATGAGTAAAAATTTGCCAAAATTACATCAAGAGCTATGAAATTACATCAAATTACATCAAGATTTTTACATGTGGAAGTAAGAAAGTCAAACTAGCCAAAAACACGGCGAAAAGCAGAGTTACTGGTGAAAAAATGAGCCAAAATCCCCAATGCCTTGCTTTGAATTCTCTATGTGTCGCACATGTGGGCCAATTTTGAAGGCCTTCACGGTGTTAAAATTGAGCCCAGGATAACTCGTTGGAAATCTCTACCTGTATACGTTCCAACACAAGTAAAATTTATTAATTTGGTTGCCATTTTCCCCTCCAAAAATGATTTTTCCCAACATTGCTTCCGTGTGTCCAAAAAGGCGAGAGAAAGGTCATTTTTAGGGTGTTTTTGACCCTTACGGAAACCCAAAACTTGTCAAAATCTCTGGGAAATGGGTAGGTAGACCTAAATTTTCATGAAAAATCCAAAAATACAAATTTTTACCCAAGAGGAGCTCCCAATCATAAGCGCGCGCCAAGTGGCGCGACGCGTCGAGGTGAAAAATCTATGTTTAGGCCAAAAAAAACAAAATTTTCAAAATGTGTCCCAAATTTCTTGAAATTTGGGCTGGGTGTTAATCTCCTCCATCATGCACTATGTTGGGCCAAGGAAGATTTGGCCAAAATTTGGAAGTCTATCTTTCCTTTTCCGGCCTTTAATGCCCTCTTTAACTTAGCCTTCGGGATCTTGATTCGTGCTTTGCGGACATGATTTCTTGCCCAATAATGATTCTTCATGTGCCTCAACATGTTATTTTCCTTGTTGGCCTTCTCCATCTTATCCAAATGAAAATTGACCCTTTGAGCCAAGTTCTCGATTAGCCTCAATCTCTCGCTCGATGGATGTCATCTCGGTTTGGCTCCTTTGGGCGGCTTTCTTGGGTTCTCACGTATATTTTACGGCCTCCATGATAGTTTGTTGATATTCCAAATATTGCTTTCCTTTGCTCAAGGTAGCTGATAATCCATTGGGCTCTTTGCAACTTGACGGACAAAGTGTCTGTTCCATATACTGCCCTCTGGTACAATCTCTCTCAAGTTGAGCTTGGTGAGCCCAAATCCTCATCGATGAGTATGAAATTAGTATCTTGGCCTCTTGAAGGCCCCTCATCCCTACATGGGCCTCTTACCCTTGTCCTATACTGTGCTGTCTTGCTGATGACGAGACGAGACCCCTTCAACCCGGGTGGAGATAATACTACTTTGTTCTTCTGCCAAATAATCTCTAGTGCCTCTTTGATAAGTGATAAACAGGCATACTAGTGGTCTGTGTCCTACGCAACCTTCCTTTGCTGATATGAAGGTTCACACACTCATGAACAACCTCCAAAGGTGCTGAAAGTACAGCGAAGAAATCATTAGAAATGAGAAATCCTCCCTTGAAATACCCTACGAAGCCAAGACGTGCATAACCACGATTTTGATAAGTGAAAAGTGGTAGATGCTGTTGTAATGCTACTCGGGAGTTTTCCTTTGCACGAGAGTGGTCATCTTCTCAATATTTCGGCACATCAAATAAGGGAGGTTCATCATCCTCACTTACTGACCAAAAATGCATCGGTAACCGATATGATAAGCATAGAGACGTGAAACGGACTTCACAAGCTGAAATATTTGATAATAAGTTTCATCGAGAGGAGCATATGAATCCTTTAGGAACCGGAAAGGGAAACACTCTGCGATTTGTCTCACAAAACTAGGCACGATATATGGCTCATAGTGTACTGTCAACGCATACATTTTGTTCCATTTTTCTCCAACATTTGGTATTCCGGGTGCTTGAGAGATAGTTTCGAGGTGTTAAAGTGAATGTCACACCGGCCGGGGGTGACTTAGACATCATGTAAATACAACACAAACAATCGGGCCAACTCTTGATGGTGATGGACCCTAGCAACCATTTTCAAAAAATTGATAACAAGATTATTTGTTAAAAACATGCCATAGCGAGACAAGCCGCAATTCAACCAATGAAGTGGGCTCCTCTCTTACACATGTCTGCCACTCTTATGAGGTCTTCTGGGTGCATGCAATTCAGTTGTGGAATCAACATCTCGAGCATAATATGTATCGGTCTCCATATTTCCAAGTCTATCTTGTGTTGGATGAAAATGAGAAGTTTGGTGTCTTTTGATTTTGTTGCCAAATGTGTGATAATATGGGAGGGACTATGGAGGGATAGGGTGGTGGAAATGATGGAATATTGCCAAGTGAAAAGCATCGATTGAAATTAGGAATGAGTCATTAGGTTTTGGGATATCATTGGGATTTGAAATTTACTTAATTAGGATGTGGAATAGTGGGAATGGGATAGGAAATGAATAATTTAAGGATATAAGGGAATAGGAAAATGGGGTACATTGTAACAAGATAAACGGTGATGAGAGAAAAAAGAAGGTGGAGAATGGAAGTAGTAGGCACAAAACTAATTTCATAAACCCTAAAGGAGCATTCTTCAAACAAGATAATAGGGTTTGATTTTTTTGTATTTTAATTCTCATAAACAACGCAAAACAACGGTTCATGGGCAATGGAGAGTTTGCATGACTTACTTGAACAAAGAGGAGTGAGTCGATTTGAAGATTTGGAAGAAATGGCAATGAATTTGATTGTTGCCATATGCGTTAACGCAACAAACCCGATTGCATTGCGCGGCTTCAATGCGTCGTGCATGAACAATTTCACGAGCGGTGGGGGCCGACCCAATGCGTCGCGCACCTTGATGCGTCGCGACACCACCTAATGCGTCGTGCGGGAAAGTTTACATGATACTGCCTTCAAATGCTTGCTTTTTCTCTTCATGGGTTATGCTTGGTTCCTCTGTTCTCTTGGCATTCAAATGAAGTCTTGAAACATAAAAATGATATATATACCAGTTTTAATTCTTCTTTAAAAAACCCACTTTGCAATGTTTCAAATTTTTGACACTTTTCAAAAAACTCTGCTTTTGCTTCATTTGGATTTTTGATACCGAATGATGTCCTTCTGTTTTTTTCTTGAAGGGAATGGATGGGTGGATCTTTGAAAAGACGATCGGGGTTTCCGGTGAAAGTATTATTACACACAGAAAATTTAAAATTACATTTATTTATGCATAAAGATGAAAAACTCTATTTTCTTCAAAGCGGAGTTTTGAAGAAAAATCATTATTAAACTTATGTGATGATGATATTTTAGCATTGAAACCTTATTTCAAAATCCTCATGTACTTTCTTGACCATTATTAGGCATTCTAAAAACACGATTAATGAAACCCTAGACCTAATGAGACTAAAACCATAAAAATAACTCTTTGCGAACTATGAGACAAAGTATTGTAAATGATTTTATTGAAGAGAAATAGGCCCGGCGAGGTAAAGGACATGAGGGACATGAGAAACAAGCCACTACGTACGGATGATCATGCTCCTAATGAAATGCAGCTGACTGAGTGAGACACCTAATATGCAATGCAACAAGAGAAATTTGATCACTGAAGGAGGGATGAAGATACCGACACTAACAGGGTCGAAGTTTCAACGGAAATCATTGTCGCATATCATTTGAATACAACCTATTTGGGTTGTCAAAATTGTGACATTCAAAGCGCAGGAATTGCGATGTTTGGCGTGTTAATTGCAATGTCAGGTATGGGAATTGCGATGTCCAAGGTGTAGGAATTGCGACATTGTGGGCATAGGAATTGTGGTGTTGTGGACGTAGGAATTGCGACATTATGGGCATAGGAATTACAGTGTCGTGGGTGTAGGAATTGCGAAATTGTGGGCATAGGAATTGTGGTGTTATGGGCGTAGGAATTGCGATGTTAGGAGTGGGAATTACGACATGTTTTGGGGTAGGAATTACGACATCGGGTGCGGGAATTAAAATATTGAAGGTGTATGAATTTCAACATAACACGTGGGAATTGTGACATTTATTGCATACATGAAATAGGTCTCAATTTTTGACATCCCGAGTGGGGAATTCAATGTTTATGCATGGGAATTAAGACATTGGGGGCATAGGAATTGCGACGGTTAATGGTGGGAAGTGTGATATTTATGCGTATGAATATTGACAAATGAGTTACTGTGATAGTTATATAAATTGTCACAATGCGGAAAGGAGTTGGAGAATTTAAAAAAATAAATAAAAATCACCTCCCAAACATACTTTAGTAGCACTTATGTCCTTAGAGTTGATTAAGGTTTCTTTTAATGATTACACATGTATCTTATAGAATTTTAGAAGCATAGATAAATCAACCTTTTAAAATAAGAAATCGGTACACAATCATACACATACGTCAAAAAGAGAGAATAAAATTGAAAACATCACGAGGAAACACACATTCTAAGAACAACTAATATTTTAGAATCAACTTAATAGACTTTATTGATATTCTCAAAACAACTTGCACATTACACAAATATATTTCAAAAATCTCCGAGCCTTCAAAATTCGAACACCCTCTCGTGGTTCTCAATTTTTTGTTTCCAATGATTACATTGAAAATAGTTATTAAATAAATATCAAAACTTCCTAAATATTTTAACTATTTTAAAATAAAAGATTTCAAAATTTACAAAACAAACTCTCTCATGGTAGAGAGGTAATATGACTAGTGGAACTTTGACTTTGAGAAGGAGCTCCCAGTTTCGTAATTAGAATTTGAATAGGTGTAACTAACCTTTCAATTTTTTTCTAGATGGATGGCTCTGGAAGCATGCATAGGATCATCTTCTGAAATGTAACCTTCAAATTTGTCGACTTGGTGTAGTTAGGCTTGGTAATCTTAATGTCCTCACTTGCCATAAAAGTTGAAAATCTCTCTATAAGTGATTCACTATAGTTCTTGGTTTTAGAAATGTAGTCTTCTCATAGGTATTGCCTACCTTGCTCTTGGGTGCTACTAGTCATTTTTTATACAAACCCCATGAGAAAAAAATTCCTTCTTGATCCCAACAATTAGTTAAGCTAATTCTGGTTTTTTGGTCAAATTTAGAATTAAACAAGGAAACTGACCTCCAAACCTCATTTAACCTCTTCTTTGCATGAATTCAGAAGATATTTTTCTCAATTATCTTATTCATTTCCATAATCGTTGCAACTCTATCAACTATATCCAAGACTCTTAATTAAGATTCTGAGACTTTTCATGAGGAATCTAATCATTTTCTTAGCTTTTGGTATTTCTTCGTGGATTTTCTCTTTACATGTAGAAATGGCCATTTAAGATCATGTGATCATCACTTTCTATTATGCAATTATGTGGAAACATTCCCATATAGCACGAATTTACTAAATAATATTGTCCCAAATTGCTTGTCTAGCTTTTATTAGGGGCATGTTGCCCTTCAACCTAGCCTTTAATTCTTTAATTTCATCTTGTGGTTCTTTGTACTTATTTTTCCAATGAGTATTGTTTTCATTGGTCATATTTAATTGTATTTCATTTTCTTTCAGTTGTTCTCTAATCAAATATAGATCATCCTGAGCTTTCTTCAATGCAACTTTTAAAATTTAAAGCTTAGTCATCACTCTTGTCAACTTCTCTACAAGGTCCTCTGATTTAGCCAAAAAAACAATAATGAAAACATGGCTATCTGTGGAATGTTGTAGATTTTGTACTTGTTGTTGCAAAATAACAATTCCTTATTGCTATCTGTTAGGCCTCTATAATTTAGTAGAGTGGCAATACTAAACGCTGCAGAGACTACATCAAAAACCACTTTGGGATTCTAGGATCTAGCCCTCACGAGATCAGGAGAAGGGATCTCTATAAGTGCAAAGATTGATTTATCTTTTAAGGTTTTAAGTATGATATTAGGCTAGTTATTAAGAACAAAGGTTTTTTGTTTGTTTGGTTGGTCAGGTATGATATTTAATTGGATGAAATATCACAAAATTAAAGAGTTAAAAAGTATATTGAGAAGTGTTCAGCAGAGACGATTAGCATGAAGCATCTTTAAACCATTGGGCAATGGAGTCACAAAAGGGTTTAATTGTACAAAAATTTCAAGAGTGGTCCAAGGGGAAAGTCATCTATATCAAAAGATCCTTTAGATTAAATGATGGAGTGAAACATTAAAAGTGTTGAGAAGGTGGAAAAAGTCAATAATTCCAACAAGGATTTATCAACTTTCCATACAAGAAAAGCCTTTTTTAAGAAGCGTTTGAAACCAACCAAAGACGGGGCTAACCATAAACTTCTTTGGACAAGCTTGTATTAAAGCTAACTTATCGGAAAAACAATCAATAATCCACATGACTAGTTTCAAAAGGGATGAAAACGGATAAAGAAGACAAAGAGTGCGACTTAAGATCAAGTCGGATGCATTAAAAATCTGGGCACATGCAATGTACTCTTGAGGAAACCTTCAAACAACCTTTGGAGAAAGAACTAGAAGACGAGGCAAACCATAAACTTTTCTACTTTAACTCTACTTGGCATGTAATGAAAATATCATTCAAGAACTTCCTTTCAATTTTTTCACATCAAGACATGGACTAACCAACATTCCTTGATAATGTTTACACTTAGCAAAGTCATTCTTAAATACACAATTGGTGGAAAACATAAAGACAAAGCTTATCAATGAGTAAATTGCTTTTAAAAGTAAATCCTAGCTCTATATTTGATTTTCTTTATCGAGCAAAGTGAACAAAAATGGCATACATGAAAGGAAAACAATAACGGTAAGAGGTACTTCACCGATGATATGGAGCCGGGATCAAAAAAAATCAAGCTTGTATATTGGTATCAATCGATTCCATACTTCAAGTCCATTGTTTCATCACAACAACTTCTCTTCTCGGCCTAACTTCTTCGATAACCCAACGAGCTTCCAAAGCTTCATAATTGTTTACACTCAACAATAGTTCAAATACAACTATTACATCCAATCCAATAACCAACCCTTTACAATGTGTACCAGGGAGATTTTATAAGGAAATGAGGAGGTGGAAGAGTTTATAGGGTTCAAGTATCATTAATTCCATAGTAAATGCAATTCATAGCCTTGAAAACCATGCAAGGCATAAGGCAGGAATGCATTATAGCTACAACTCTGTTTCATAACTCAGTTTTAAGTTTTTTAGGCTTAGTGGATGAGAAGATTGACTTCAAGGCTCTTTCTTATCTTTATAATAACTGACAGTTTAGAATAAGTTCTTTTGTTTGAAATAAGCTATTCGGCTATCTTTAGGCAAAATATCAACGACGAGGCAATAACTATGCCTTCTTTTGATTTATGTAAAAATTGCGGTGGTTCTTTGGTATTTGAGGGGATTCGATTAGCCTACGATGTGGTAGTGGAGGTCCTTCGAGGGACTGATATATCCCTTTGTATTACCTTTAAACACTTTAATCTGCTTTTGTGTGTTTAGGCTTAATTATGGATCTTCATTTCTGAGAGTCTTGTCCTTCTTTGGTAGAGATTGAGCCTTTGATTCATGAATTTATTCCTTAATCCCTTTAAACTACCTTTAAAATCTTTATTCTTCACTTTATGCTACGATTTTCACCTTGACCTTGATACTTTGTATTTGATGTTTACTTTGTATTTTTTGTTTGCGGGCGCGCGAAGGTCTACACGGGTGGAGGGGTTTGTTTTAATAAAAGACCCCTTGGATCCTTTCTTTGTCTTTTAATGGTTAGGAATTTCCATTCCTGACCTTCGTGCTATTTTAAAACTCTGGGAAAAACCCATATATAACCTGCAAAAAACAAACAAAATCATGAAAAATCC